>WYEA01014311.1:32531-52881 GCA_033558465.1 Alcedo atthis | reverse complement strand
ACACACACACTATAAATACTGAGGGCCTGGTCCTTCACACAAAGCTATGAACGAGACCTTTCCAAAGAGCTCCCATTTCCTCTGGGTTTACATAAGGGAAAGAAAGTTGTTTGAGGGGGTTTTGTAGACAAATGTGGTTCACACTGCAAGAGTTCCAGCTCCTGTAGTAGAATCACAGAATGCTGGGGGTTGGAAGAGTCTTTTAGAGATCATTGAGTCCAACCCCCCTGCCAGAGCAGGGTGACACAGGGCAGCTCACACAGGGACAGATCCAGGTGGAGTTGAAAGTCTCCAGAGAAGGAACTTCACAACCTCTCTGGGTAGCCTGTTCCAGGCTCCATCACCCTCATAGTGAAGTTGTTTCTTGTCATGTTGAGGTGGATCTTCCTATGATCTGGTTTATACCCCTTATTCCTTGTCTTATTACTGGGAAAAGAGCCTGACTCCTTCCACTTGACACCTACCCCTCAGATACTTATAGACATGAATAAGATCCGCTCTCAGCCTTCTCAAGAACAACCCCAGTTCTCTCAGCCTTTATTTATAGGAGAGATGTTCAAGTCCCTTAATCATCCTTATAACCTCTGTTGGACTCTCTCCAGTAGATCCCTGACTGGGGAGCTCAAAACTGGACCCAGTATTCCAGGTGTGGTCTCAGCAGAGTAGAGAGGGAGGAGACCCTCCCTCGACCTTCTGGACACAGCTTTATTAATGTCCCCCCAGAAAACCTTTGACTTCCTTGGCCACGAGGGTACATGGCTGTCCCATGGACATCCACTAGGACTCCAGGGTCCAGCACAGGCCTCATCCTTCCCTGCAACCAGAGAATCCAGAACTGGAAAACAACCTGTGCATCATTTTTTGGTGCGTTTCTCTCCCGCTGTCGTTCTGTTCTTTGTAACGTACTGCTCAGGTTTTCCAATTTGTTTTTAAATGGCTTGTGGATATGGCTTCTCCTTCTTCCCTCGGGATACTATTCCACAACCTAATGGTTCTCAAAATTAGAATTTTTCCTCCATCCCAGGTGTAAGACTTTGTTTATAAAGCGCTGAATTCATGCAGTAATGTGCGTGGTGCAGATGTTTCACATGGGGACATTTAGGCAAAGTGCTTCCATTGAAAACTGGGGATAAAACCAAAAAACCTTATTAAGTGAATTTACAATATATGATGTGTAAACACGCTTTTATTTTGCAATTTCACTGCAAAATTAGCGACATGTACAACTGTAATACTGTATTGCCACATAAAAACTAATTACCAAGAATTGTCATTTTCCCAGGCTTAGGATCACAGCAAATTAATTAAAATTCTTCCTACAAAAGAAAGAATTTCATAATAAGTTTTTACAAAAATGTATGTACAGTATGTTTCAACCTTTTAAAATCTGTGACTGTAACATCAGCTTTTTTTTCCCTATTACTGCATTTTTAATAAGGCAGCAATTGAGATCTATCAAGTCCATAGCATAGATCACTGTTTTTATTCAAGAATTCTTGTGAAAATAAAGCACTTCCTTTATTCACAAAAATCATAATTGCAACATACATAAAACCTGTCAAAGCTCCAATTTCCAATATTCTAATGAATATCAAAAGAGTCCAGCATTTCTGACTTTGACAAATTGCAAATGAGGTTTTATTCATTAAGAGGCCTGCTAATGTTTATTTAAATGCAATTTACTGTTGCATTATTGATTAGCTACTGCAAAATTATCTTACAAGAAGCACGTGTAGCAAGAAGATTTCAGGTTGAGAAAGGATTTATCTAGGGAAGGCCTGTAGGCTTGATTTAGGCCCCAGGACATGAGAGTTTTAATTTATCTGGAAAGAAAGGCCTGGTGGAAGGTTTGCTTTGTTTGCATTTAGACAGCAGATGAAAGGGGTTTTGATGTTGAGCTGGGAGAAAATGGCTGCCACTCTTGTTATTCACAGAGAGAATTGAGCAAAAGAAAAAAAAAAAATCTATTAGAGGGGGCAAGATAAAAAGTCTTCTCCCTCCCCACCCCCCAAGTCATATTCAGCATCAGGCTATATGCAGCTTGTTATTCTCCGAAGGAGAAATAATAAAGAAAATGTTGCTTGTTATCTAAAATCTCTTTTAAAAAAATCCATATGGCATTTATTACAGAGCCCTCACTTCTTCTTTTGGTGCCAGAAAACTCCAGCGAGGTTGCTGCATCTGACCTGAGAGGACAAATTAAAGCCAGGCCTATATATTTTAATGAAACCTGGCTGCATAATGTTTCCAGTGTTTCCCAACATAAAGAAAAGCTTTCTGGCAACATCTCATGGAACTAATTGGTAATAGTTCCACACACAGCCTCTTTGGGCGGCCACGTTAAGGAGGGAGGCACCTCCAGTACCCATTTTAGCACTGGTGTTGTCTACAAGAATCAATTAGTCATGTAAACCACGAGCGTTGAATCCCATCCTTCCTGAGGGGTTCTGCTGCCAGATCACATGGGACCCAAGCAAAGGCATCATAGAAAGTGGAGAATTAAGAAATGAGGGTAGTCAGCTATTGATCTAATGAGCAGAGGCCTGTGAATGCAAACGGTGATGCCACCAGACCTTCTGGTCCTGGAATAAATCATGTGAAATTTCTGACTTGGAGGAAATGTATTAACCAGAGCTCCAGGCTGCTTCAAAAGGCATAGTTCAAGTACACAGTGTGAGGACCTGAATGTCCTTTTCTGGACTCATTACAATCTGACAGGGCTTTTCATTTCAAATGACAGTCAGGAAAACTTGGAAAGCTCTCAGCCAATTGCAAGAAGGAAGAATGATCCTGCCGAAATTAAATCTGAAACTCAAATATTACACCAAGACCTTTCAACTTGCTCATTATTCCATTAAACCAACTGTAAAGGCACCATTCTTCATCTGAAATGAGTTTAGAAAAACTTTCATTGTGTGACTTGGTCCACAAATGAGAGTGACAGGAGCAGAATGGTATTTTCCTTCGGGGTTTATACCTTTAGTGACTCTGATGATGATGACTAAGTATCAGTTCTGACAAGCTGAAGGTTAATTACTTACTCTGTGTTTCAGGTCTGTCAGGGCAGAATATCAGCATCGATTTATTTACCAAAAGTCAGGAGTAGTTGGTATTTACTTTGGGCGTAGAGAACTGTTCTAAAGACCCGTCGTCTGTCTTCTGCTGGCCTGCAACTGCTTCTCTTTTCTGCCTCATTTAAACTTCTTCCCTTCCTCATCTTTCAAGGATATCTGGGCAGTTTTATCTTGCAGTGTATTTTACTCTTTCCTTTTGCTTCTTGGCTTACAGTAGACTACTTCACATCAGTGAAGATCATGAGCAATGAGAAGGTTGAGACAGAAAGCAAAGATGATGGCAGACTCTTGAGATGGATGAATGCTTGCACGGTCGTCCATTAGAAAAGACAGAAAACCTTTAAATCATATTGTTAATGAAAAAATATTCCTAAAAGATCAGGTAGGTGACATGAGTCTTTTCCTGTGAATGTGACATATTTGGATTCCTAACTTCAAAAGGTGAGGAAAACAGATTAGGTGGTGCTGCTGCTGCTGCAAAAAGGAGAGGGATGTCTGGAATGCTGCTGGATGGCAGGTGCCCACCAAAGCCATGCCTGTAGTTTACCAAAACCTTGCCATGTAAACCCAGTGTTGTTATCAAGTGCCTGTTCTGGATTTACTCTTAGGCAAGATTCCCTGAGAATAAAGACATGAACTCTGGTTGCTGTTTATTTTCAAAAGGAAGGATGATGTAGAAATGGTGAAGCTTATTAGAAAGAAATTTAAGAGGGATTCAAATGGTAAAACAGTGTTAAAATGCTTGTGGATAGCACAGAAACTATTTAAATATATTGTCATGGATTTAGCAAATGTATGCTAACAATGGCAACAGACTCTGGAAAGACAAGTTCCTTTCTCCCCCCAAGCCACTGTGTTTTAGCCAGTAGGAAATTAACAATTAGGTGAGGGATGTTATTAAATGTAAGAACAGACTCCGAAACTGAAGTTCTGTTCAAGTGAGGAAAATTGAAATAAAAATAAAAAAGAGAAAAAGAGAGAAAAGCTTTGGGAAGTAGGTGTTAAACACAATAAGGCAAACCAAGAAGGGTTCTGAAGAGCAGGTTGTTAAAAGAACTAAAAATGAATTATCTTCAAAACACATCAGAGGCAGGACTTGTGAGCTAGTCTGTGGGGCCAATAGATGATGGATATAGTAAAGGAAAGCTCAAAGGAAATAAAGCCATGTAGAGAAGCAAAATGAATTCTCTGCTGCTTTGTTCACTAGGAAGGGGGGAGGGAGGAAAGGTGCACCAAAAACTTTGTTTACAGGAAAAATACTGAGGAAGAGGCATCAGCACTTGCCAGGTAGGCACCTACCTCTGTAACGAGGCACCCAAATAGATGGGAGTCCAGCATCAGGCACAGAAGACTGGCATGTTTGCCAGTTGATGTCCACACAGGAACTCACTTGGACACATTTGCCTGTAGCCAGCTGCACTAATTGTAGAAAATAAAATATCCCTTTTGTCACATAAGTATGGGGGTGGGGAATAAACTGCTTAGTTCTGTTTTTACTCTGTGAACCGATTTGCTGGGCAGAAGAGTAGAGTACCACTGACTTTAAATGTTGTTTATCAGCATTAATTTGTAATTGTAGTGAAGCTCTAGGCAAGAAATCTCAGCTTCATTGTGCTAGCTACTCTATAAAAAATCACAGTGAAGATGCAAACACTGTGGATGTAGGTACAAAGACAGAGAAATTAATCATATAAGGGTACAGAGACTGGGTGAAATAATCATGAGAGCGAAGAAAATAATTCTATTCACTGCTACTAACAGTAGCAACACTCCAGCAATGACACCAACAAATCCTGGCTTGCCTGGGAAAATCCAGTGTGCCAGGCTCCCCCCACGATCTACACCTCAGGTATCCATTGTACAATCTGATTTCTCAGCTTCATTTTCCACTTTTTGCCTGGAAAACACAAGTCCCTACCACAATAACAAATTAGCCCCTGAAGACACTTGGTTAGCCTGAAAGCTTTCTCCTTCCGTGCTGCTGCTGTCAGTTTGGAAATAGTCTTAAAAGAAAATACCATTTGAAGTTATGCCTGTTTATTAATAGAGTCTAGTAAGTGCAGAGCCTGTATATTTTCAAATTTTGTAAAAAGCTTTTCTCCAAAGTCGTTTGCACAACCAGTTATTTGGGTTGAAAAGCGCCCTACGTGAAAGCACTGGATTTAATGTCAGGGCCAGGAATAGCAAAGATTTGCTTGGCTCTCTGTTTCAAATTCTGGTGTAAATATGGTGACTTCATTGAAATGATACTGGGGGTCACTCCAGGTTTTCTGAGGCAGGAGGTACTGTATGGATTTGATGTTACAGCAAACCCGATTCTATACCAGAGAGCAGAGACTTAGTAACCCCTCTAATATATATATTTTATTATTATTATTTTTTTTTCTGGACTCTTTTTTTTGCATGTGTGTAGCTCCTGTAAGATTTGGCTGAGCGTGCTCATAAAAATACTGCTTTGTTTTTATTTTTAATGTACTTTGAAATGATCAAACCCAGTCCTAAAAAGCTTGTTGCAGCAGCGGCTGGGAAGTGAGAGAGGTGCTTTGGTGTGCTGTCAGGTAGGCAGGTGCAGCCACGTGCATGTCAACAAACACCATGAAGCTTGCTGGCTCTTCAGGGGTTTCTAAATACCTGTCTGAAAGATGCTGAGGGCAAAACAAAGGGACTGCAAATTGTAGCTGTTGGACTATTTCGCTGGTGATTGTTTTGTATTATTCCTTTATTTTTTTTTTTTCTTTTCGATTTCAAGGTGTTAATTTTACATGTCCTGGGTGTCTTCTAAAGAAACCCAGGGATTCCTGCCAAAGAGCTGACTGGCTGGTATCTTGCCAGAAAGACCTCTGCCTGCCCCCAGGATTGACACTCTGTCCCTCCTGTCTTTGCAGAACTAATTACTTGGAGAAATTAAATTACGGTAACAAATCGGCACCTCATCGTGATTGGAATCTGTTTGAAGTAGGCCTTTTTGTGACTCATTGTATTTTGTAATTCCTGTTAAAATGGCCTATTGAGGAGATCTCAGTAAGATTCATGCTGGTGGGACAAAGTCCGTGGCAAGCTGCCATTTTATTTTAAATTACTCTGAAGAATGGTTGCTCTGCTTTGAAAACAGACTCTAAAAACAGCCCAGAAGGGGGATGACAGCTCAGTTTTTATCGATTTAGTCTTGTCATCGTGCTTAAGTATAAAGATGACTTTTCTACTTGCAAGCCTTGCAGACTCCCCCAAGCATCTGAAAGTCAACCTGGCTTCTCTCTTTTGCAGAGACTGTTAAAAAGCCTGGTTTTGATTTTTGCCTCTGCAGCTGCATTGACTGAGAACATCTCAGATAGAAAGGTAGGATTGCGGGGTAACTGGTCCCACGACCCTGCCTCTTTGTCTATCTCTTTGCATCTAAGAGATTCAAAGACATTTTTTCATAGATGGAGTAAAGTTCTGGAGGTAATTTAAAGAAAAAACAACCCAAAACAACCACTACAAACAGTGATTCCATTGGAAAATGCCTATTGATTGAACCCAAAACTTCTCAGAGCAGTATGACAGTTTTGATTCTGCTTTCCATCACCGAAAGTTTCCAAGGTTCAAGATGAAATCTGGTCAGAACAAGGGAAAGAATCTGACTTTACAGATTGCTGTTGATGGCATTTGAGTTAGATAAGCAAAGGGAATTGAATGTTGTCTCAGAACAGTGCACTGCCTACAGCTCTGTATGAAAAAGGAGGAATTACAGATCTCAACCCCCACTTTTTAGCCTAACACAGTGTTAGCATCTCCACTGTTAAATGATTCTATCTGCATCAAGGATCTGTTCTTTAGGTAGCAATTCATCCATGATCAAAAAAAGATAGGCATCAAATTAAGGGCTATCTCATCCTCAGGAAAATAAACATTTCACCTTCCACATGTGAGGATGAAGGAGAGAAAATACAAGGCTGTATTGCATCAGGTAATCCAAATCTCATCTGCCCCTGAGATACAGGTCTTACAGCTTGCTATAGTCCCAATTCTCCCACGTATTGTCATTTGCTCCCTAAATCATTCTACTGGAAACATTACTCTTGGAACGAGGAGACAATTGCAGGTAAATAAAGTTAGCCCTACCAAAGACCTTAAATACAAAATGAGAGCACAGAAATAGAGTTCCTCAAAAACCTTGCTGCAGATTTATGGCTTAGCAAGTGAAGGGAGTGGAATAGATAAGGTGCAGTCTTGCTGGAATAGTTGACAGAGAGATTTCCTAGGAAAACTGGAGGAGCTCCAATTCTGAAGACAGTGTTTGGAAACCAGGCAAGTCAAGTGATTGGTCAGAGCCTTGAACTGTGGTCGGGTTCCTGGTTGAAATCTTAATATTGTCACTACTTGTCCTTTCATAAACCATTTATTTTCTAGGTGACTTAGTTCAGACTCCATCCAAAACCCATTACAGCCAGGTGGTCTGGGTTCCTCTTAAATCCCTCATGAGATGCTTATAGCCTTAATATATATCACTTTTCAGAAGTGAGATAACTCTGAATTGTCTCTGAAATGCTTTCAGGTGGTCTGTTCTAGAGGCGCTTATGCAAAAGGTAACCATGGTTTCTAATTATGGGTTGATTTTAATGTTTATTCTCAGCTCATTTTCCTACCTTTGTGTGATGGAAGAGTGGGAAATGGCACATACACACTCTTTGTAGCAGGACCTAAGTTTGGAATTGCCAGGAGTGAGCAATTACAAAGCGAAATGTGTGGCTGCAGCTAGGAACACAAGCAGGAAACAGCACATTGACATAAAATTAGGAACTCTGTGAGCTGAACAGCTGAGTGAAAAAAAAAATAATAAAACACAACCCACACAAACATCAATTTTGTAACTTTTTGTTTCTCCACTCGGAAGACCAATGAAAAGAATGAATGGATTGGTATACATTATACTGCAAAAGAGCATTCAGCCCCACATTTATTTTTTTTTTTTTCAGAGTTCCTTTTGTAAACCACAACTGCCTAAATGGAACTGCAGTGCAAGGGATCTGTCGAAAAACTTAGAGAAGATTTTTTTTGAAGTGGCTGCAAAGCAAAAGGGAACTGATAATGCTTTCATACTAGATTAACAAATCTCTTGTTTATTACCTCAATGATACGACACGCTGTGAGATGCCTACGCTCCTGCCGTAATGATTAGCTAGTTGGCTAACTTCCAGCCCGTGGGGTTATTAACACTATATTGTGAAGTCTCAATGTAAGGTTGATTTCCTTGCACTGTATATTGCGTGTGGAAAAGTTGTATTAATCAATATAAATTATTCCCCAAACAATAAGGCACAGTGGGGGTGAGCGGGAAAGGCTGGAAATGAGGTGTTTAAAAAAAAAAAAAAAAAAAGCAAAAGAATAACGAAGGTCACGTGTTCTGTCTCTAATTAATGTTGAAGGGAAGTCTTTGAAAGGCAGAAGTCTGGTGGCTAAAACAGGAGCAGGCTGACAAACCAGTGGCCTCTGCTTTGTTAAGAAGCAGGACTGGGATGTAGCCTGAAGCAAATAGTTTTTCTCACTGTGCTTCAAGTTTTACCTGTAAAATAAGGATAACACCTCCCTCCTGTTAGTAAATCATTAGTATATTAGCTGGTTGACTGACAAAGCTTTATATTGGACAACAGGTGAATTGCAGAATGTAAGACACGATATAGAGACAAGTGTAGATGAAGTCCAGGGTATAGATGTCTTGCTGATATTGTTGTTACTGACTTTATGGACTGTTGGGTATCCATTTCTGGCCTCATCCAGCATGGCTGTAAAGTGGGTGTGATATAAACCTCACAGGCATGTTGTGGGTCTTTAGAGTGTTCGTTGGGATAAGGAAAAGTGCTGTGCAAAAACACTGCTTTGCTGTGGACACACAGCCCAAGATTTCCTTGTGCTTGGAAGACTCCTCAGTTGAGTGTTTGGGTTGGTTTTGTTTATACACAGCCACCAAATCTAAACTACTTCTGTGATGTCTTAGCACTGAATGGGTAAATTAAGACCACAGTGCTCACTGCTGGTGTTATGCAGGTTGGATTATGCTGCAGGGCCAGTCGAGGGAACCTTTTCCTTGGCACAAAGTTGCACAAATGGAATGGTTGACATCAGTGTGACTCCACAAACATTTTTAGATGCTTAAGTGAAGCATGTGCTGACCCGCAGGCTTGAGCTTTTCTTTCACTGAGCAGTTTGCTCACAGTGCAGACCTCAACAGAACAATAATTCTACCCTCGTTGAACAAAACATTTCAGTATATGCTTAATTTTAAGCTGGACAGACAGACCCACTGAGATCCATGGGCCTGCTCGTGCCTGAAGCCAAGCATATGCTTCATGAACTGCTAAAGTCAGGCCTGACAATAAACGAGGCTGCTGGTATCCTGAAGGTCCATCTGCTTCCCTGGTACCCTAAACCTTGATGGAAGTGGTTTAAACTGACATGTTTTACTTCTCAGTTGGAGTGGACTGAGGGCATACAGCACGGGCAGCTTTAGCCAGCGTTGCCATCTGTCTGGGCTTTCCTGAGTGTGTGTTTTTTGTCCAACTGAGAGATGATATTTGCTCTAAGTCCTAGGCAGAAACATGGTGGCAGCTCAGGAAGCCATGACTTGGTGGCTGCAAGTTGTTAAGTTTCTGTCTACAGCTACTCTTAAAAAAAAAAAAACCCATTTAGAAATAGTTTAAAACCATATAAAAGACAGATGGAGGTGTCTTTTCAGAACTGCAACCTCTCTCACTCTCTGCAGTCTTAACTGAATCAAAGGAAGCTTTTCCTAGAACACGTTGTTTACAAAGTGTTGTAATACTTGTTTTTTCTTTTTTTTTTTTTTCCAGGTTTAGATATTAAGGATATGAATGCTATGAAATATTTACATTTAAGAAAAAAACAAAACAAACCCAACTCTTAGAAATATTTTTTTTTTCCTTGAAAATATGGAGGAACACCAGCAGTCAGAAAGCAGTCCTTGAAAATATAATTAGCTCTGCTGAGCAAATAACAAAGGCTTTGTTACTCTGCCACCCAGCACATCTAGTAAGTGTTTACACATCCCTAAAACTGAATTACTAGTGAAGTGAATAACTTTGAAAATACAGAGATTATTATAGTTTGCTGCTTTACACTTTTCACATCATGTAGATAACACAAGGCTGGTGTATGAGGATGGATATAAGTGAAATAGTCTCCATGAATATACATTTATTTTCTCATATGCATGCAATATATGGAATCAAGTATCAGATATGAAATGAAAAAAAAAAAAAAGGAGGGGAAAATAATCAAAAGAAATATAATTGAGGGAATGAACACAGAAGGAAAGTGGATTTACCACTAGAAAAATGTAGAGAACAGAGATTTGAGAAAAGAAAATGGAATGATTAAAAAGTAACCATAAAATAGTTATTAGAAATACATAAGATGAAGCTGAAGCTTAGCATAAGGGATAAGTAGGCACAATTTCTAAAATATGACAGATAATAAGAGGGAAAAAATGAAGAGAAAACCCAAAGGAAATTAAAAATAGAGATATGGTGAGAATCTAAATGAAAAGTTGGAAAATTTGTATGTTAGCAAATACGTAGCTATTAGCAATTATTTAAAATTTTTATCAGTTTGAAGGATTATCAACAGAAGTTGTAAATTCTGAGGGAATATTCTGCCTTGTTTGATACTATAATAATGGAGGGCATATACTTAAGGTGATTATGTCTCTAATTAAATGGGATTATTCCCGAGTTAAACTTCAGGTCCTCTCAGTTAGCCCTGTGATACCCTAGTTGCTTGATTCTACTCATAAGATGAGAAAAAATGTAAGGTCAATAAGAATCAAATGGAAACTTGTGGAACTAGCAATGACTGCAAAAAGAGGTGCTGGTTTCTAGATATTCAAAATGGCCAGTGAGGGGAAGAATTTACCATTGCAGCTGTCAGATCCACCATCATTTGAAAAGTTCCAATTCAGGGAATGCCCTTCTGGAATGCATTGCTTATTCACAAATTCTATATCTGATAAATAAATTTTAGGATTTAAAAAAAAAATTATTTTTTTTTTTTTTTTCCCCTCCATGACTATTGAGAAGTGGAATATTCTGTTGACTTTTAGAGTAGTTCTTGATGTTGCCTCCCTGTTACAGTGATATTGTTGGTATCTCAGGATAGAGTGACATGTAGGAGAGAGCTCCTATAAAGCACTGAAGTCCCCCCTGCCTGGGAAAAACTCAGCTAGGACATCCCACATTTCATGTGGTAGTGAATGGCATCAGTGGTGTCTGTCTCCAATAGTATGAGGAGAAACATCAATTATCTACTACTGTTTGGTTTATTCTGTTGTTGTTTTTTGTTATGTTTTGTTCTTGGTTTTGTTTACTGGGTTTTTGTTTTGTTTTAATCATCAGCACCACATCTCGATGGCTTTTCAATCCCTCCAGGGATCATGGGGACTTCACCCCTGCCTTGGCCACCTGGGACAGGCCTGGAGAACCCTGGAGGGAAAGAAATTATTCCTCAGCTCCAACTCAAACCTCCCCTGGAGCAACTTAAATGTAGATGTGAAGGACATGGTTTAGTGGTGCTGGGTTAACAGTTAGGCTTGATGATCTTAATGGTTTCTTCTCACCAAAACAATTCTATGATTCTATATTCCCCTCTTCCATACACAATGCAGTCCAACCCCTTTGTCCTGCAGAAGCAACCCCCCCTCAGAGTTGGGTGGTGATACCTGCAGGTCCCTTCTACACTAGACCTTAATTCTCTTCCCACGAGTGGCTGGCCATAATCTATGAGCCATCTCACCTGATAACACCAGGTGATCACCCTGTAATTCCTCCCAGTTTGGTGTTTATTCCCTCCAGCCCCCATGCTCACCATCTGTGAGCATCTCTCCTTCCCCTTTCCAGTCATCATCTGGCCGTGCCCGCAGCACACGCTTCGTTCTTTTCAATCTCTCCCCATAATTAAATGAAAAGCCAATTTAAAAGGAGCCCTAATAAAGTCTCTTCTCCTGAAATTAAATATAGAAAACCACTCGCTGCTTTTTATGCATTGTAAGCCATGAAGGGGAAACGGGGAGGTGTCAGGGAGGACTTCAAACCAACGTGCTGTGGTGCCGTGGTGCGGCCGCTGCTGGGGAGGAGGAGATCCCCTCTGCCTGCTGCCACTGAGGTTTCTCTTTCATGGCCATTTTTCATACCTGCAAAGCAGTCTGTGGACTCTTTAAGCAAGGGAAGGTGGGGGGGAGGAGGGAGAGAGGGTTGATAGGGCTACATTAGCTCATTAAAAACTAAAAAAAACCATTTCTATTTTACATAATTTAACATGGCAAACTATTAAAAAAAAATAAGGTGAAAACTGCAACCCCTAGGCATGCGTTTAAAACATCCTCATTTAGATGCTAATTTTGATTCCTAGTGTATGGCTGGTTAAAAAAAAAAAAAAAAGCCATTAACAAAGGGGCAGATTACTTAAAAGGCATTATTAGGCAAATATGTATGAGTTTTCTGATACCAAGTGGCCCTTTTATGACTGAATACAGCTGCTAAGTAGAGTGACATGGAGATATTTGTTTTAAAAGGGAAGGAAAAAAACCACCAGATTAAAAAAAATATACAAAGCATAAAACAGTAATTATGTAGAGTGTAAATCACACAGGTAAAAAAAAAAAAAAAAAGCTTTAAAAGGCAAGTAAGACTTTCTCCTTTAAATATTTAGCAAATACGTGGCTCTGCAGGTGATGCATGTTAGCAGCTGAATTCTAGGATGTATGTTACGTTTAAGTGATGGCAAAAGGAAAGTTATGATGTTGCTATTTAATTCTAATCATATATCCTGGTTTGGGCGTTAGTAAAATAGCACTGTCAGGAAAGTGAAATGAGGAAAATAACAGGCAATGCCAGAGGAAAGTGCCTTCCTTCCAGCTGAGACTGAACTCATAACTGGCGAAAATAAGGTTATAATGATATTAAAATGAAAACTGTTCAGACAGAAAAGATATAAGTAAATGTACTGTGCCGTATAAATTAAATGAGTAATAGAGGATGGGCAGATGGTTGCTTAACAGCATCCTGGTAAAAGAACAGTGAATAGGTCTTCACTGAGAGCTCTTTCTGAACCTGAATAAAAATTTCCTTACCAGGGGAAAGGCTAAGGGTATTTCTAACCCTGAGAAGAAGAATTGCATTTGAAAAGCAGAGCTAATTTTGACTCTGTCTTGGTTGTCAGGGTATTTGAATAATTTTTGTGTTCTCTGTAAATGATCTGGTTAAGATGAAGGTGCCTCAGCCAGGAACAGCTGATCACCCAGGTCCTTGCAGCCCCCAGCAGATGAAGAAAAGTCATTTCTGCTCTAGAGAGTCCATGAGCCCTTCTCTTGGCAGCCACAGGGCTGCTTGGGTTTGTTAAAATTAACTTGTTTAGACTCTGGAATGAATTAAGTTTTAGAAACGAGAGCAGCTTTTGCCCTCCCACCCCCAGATTTTCCCTTTTACACAAGGCATTAAAACTGGTCAAAACAGATTCTCCTCACACCACATCTCGAGGTGTTGCACCAGTGTAAAGCTGGTGGAGAGAGCTCAGCTCACCAGCACATCTTGTTAACTGAAGGAGGAGAGAGAGAGAGAATGAATCATTTGTTATGAAAATGGGTTATAACATGAATGTATGAGAAGAATGGGATATCTGCCTTCATGTCTTAGTTGAGCTTTTGTATTTCCCTTCATTAATAAAAGGGTTGGAAGGAAAATAGAAGGATTTAGCCACTCATGATGCAGCTCTTTAAAATGCAGCAAGAAAATCAGTATCAGCAGAGCTCCATACGTCCTTGTATTTAAATTGCTTTATTATTTCCTTGGAGCCTAAGTAAACAGGTAAATGAAGAGTGACCATGATCTGAAGTTAGTCCCAAAATACCCTATTTGACTCAAAACAATTCTTCTCTTAAGTGCTTTGTATTTGATATTTTTCAAGCTTAGCACCATTGCCTACCTCTGAATTATGACATATGCTTGCTTCTCCTCTTCATCTCATTATTTTAGAAGGAAGCCAAATCAATTGAGATTTCAAGAAAAGCAAAAGTAGACTGACATAATCCAAGGATAATCGATGGTTACCCATCCCAACAGTGCTGCTTCATGTACATGCCAGGCAAGGTGGCACCTGAACCAGAAAGGAGTTCAGAGTCAATGTGAAGCTTTTTGCTAGCACAGCAGTAATGTGGACGTGGAAATGGTTTGGCCAAATCCCACCCAGCTGAATCCTGGAAGAGCAGATACTACTGTTTTTAGTGTAGGTGTGTATTATTTTTCTCTTGCAAGTCGATTAATTGCCAGGTAGCTAGAGGTTGCTTAGTTATATGTGAAGGTTATTCTGTCTGTATTGTAACTGACTGTGATTTATTCCTGGAGAAGTTTATAGAAGAAATGTCTATTCTAACTTTCAAATGTGCTGATTATTTTGAGTTAATCAATTATAGTGCAAAGGAATCCTTAATGAAATGGGAAATGTTCTGCTTCAGGTATTTATTAAACCTGAAAGAGCTATTTGAAGTGTGCTGCTATGCAAGTAGAAAGACAGTGTGTTTGTCTCCCAGAAGTAGGGAAGGAGTAGCCTCTCTGCACTGCTCCAGGGAAAACTCAGGATGTGGGACTTGGAACATGAAAGATGGTAAATGGAGGGAACCTGTGGAATGTAGAACAAAAGCAAAAAACACAGCCTAGAGAAGAAGAATCAGTGGAAAGGTCTAGAGCACAAGTGTGGTGAGGAGCAGCTGAGGGATCTGGGGTTGTTGAGCCTGGAGAGAAGGAGGCTCAGGGGAGACCTTCTGGCTCTGGCAGCTCCTGACTGGAGGCTGGAGCCAGGGGGGGTCGGGCTCTGCTCCCAGGTGACAGGACAAGAGGAACCAGAGAGGTTTAGGTTGGAGCTGAGGAAAAAATTCTTCCCCAGAGAGGTTGTCCAGGGCTGTCCCAGGCTGCCTAGTGCAGTGGTGGAACCCCTGTGATCTCTGAGGGGTTTCCAAGCCCTGGAGCTGTGGTGCTGAGGGACATGGGTTAGTGGTGCCCTGGCATTGCTGGGGGAACAGTTGGACTTGATGATCTGAAAGGTCTTTTCCAACCAAAATGATTCTGTGATTCTCTGATTCTAAGCACGCAACAAGGGAACGGGCAGGATGAACAGAACTAAAGTAGGTGTGTGGAAAAAAAAAAAAAAAGAGTTTTAACTTTGCATGGAGGAAAAATCTGACTTTACTTTGCATCACAATGTCTGGAGAGAAATGACTAAGCGGCCGTAACTGTCTCCTGTGTTTCTGTGAAGTTATTCCTGACATCCCTCTGTATGGGAATGGGTAATCAGGGTTTCAGACAGCCAGACAGTCCCAGTGTTGAGAGCAGAGGAAGGAGAAGGGTTTGATATTGCAATTAAAAGAAGGTAGGCTGTTTAATAATAAAATACGAGGATGTGGTTGTTGTGATTTTTATGGCCTGCAGCATGTGGCTTAGTAGGTGAAATGGGTATTTGGGAGGTTTCTCCTTTGTTTCTTTCTCCTTTGGAGGTTTTTGTTTTGAAGTGATTTTTAGAGAGATATTATGCAGCAGTAGATATTATTTAGCTAAAGGTTTTTTTATTTCCTGGTTGATGTGACATTAACAAAAAAACTCAGTTCTCTAGAGCATGGACATAAAAAGTGTATTTTCTATGCTCGAGGTTTGAGTGATGAGGGTAAAAGAAGCAACAACTTGGGTGAGACAGTACCAAGTAAAGATGAATTAAACACGAGGAGTGAAAATTGAATTTTATCAAAGCTGCCATTTCTGGCAAGTGTTTACTGCACCAGTTTACGATGAAATATTTAATAATTTTTGCTTCCTTTCAGACTGCAGTTTTTATTTCACCTCTCAAATAAGGGGCAAGTTCTGGACAGGAGGTCATTAATTTTCCCCTTCAGTTGCCACCTCCTTAGAGCCACTAGAGTTAATAGGGCTGCATATTAATCAGGGCCTTGAGTCCTCTTTGTAGGAGAAAGGCAGGAAGGAGGGGGTCTCTGAATTTAAGCCATTAACTTTAGGTGACAAATAAAGGCTGTTCTTCCTGCTGGGCTGTCACTTAGGATGCCTGGTTACAGCTGCACCGCTGATATGTTGTATTTTTATGTGGTGGTGAAGATGAAGAAGGGTTAAGGCAGGAGGCACTGAGCACAGTGCAGAGCTGAACACAAGGAATATGTTCCTCGCCTGGAACCAGTCTGAAAATGTCATTTATCCACCTTGTGCAATAAACTGCGGGCATCTCGGAAGCAGAATGTGCTTCGAGCACCTCTGTGCTTGAAACAAAGGATGTTTTTCAAGTGTGGACAATTTAGATTTCCAAATCCCTCTGTAACAGCCACAGAGATTCACCTGCTGTTCTCCAAAGGTCAAAGCATCCTTTAAAACTAAATTGTGCCCCAGGGGGCTGGGACGGGGCTGGGCCTGTCCTTGGCGATGTTCCTGAGAGGCTCTTGTCATTGTTGTCCCCTGCCATGATGCACCAGTAGTCTGCCCTTGGTTTGGTCCTTTTGGTTTGATTGACTTGCCCACTGTCCTGATGAGGGCACAGGCACGAGCAGAAATGATGGGTCAAAGACAAGGTTTGGGACACTGTGCCTGCAGACAGCTGACTGCCACCTCCTCACACTTCCCTCGACTCAGAGCTCCAGATATTAAACCAGCTATTGAAGCAGTGGCTTTGATTTCTCATGCCAAAGGGTCTCCTATTTTTCTTCTCTAGAATTACACAGATCTGAGCTGGAGAATATTCAGTTTCCTCCACCATTGCTTGAAGAAGGCAGACAGGAAGGACCAAACTAAGGCTGCTGGTCTAGATAGTCACAACACAGGCAGCCTGACTGTAAAAAACCCTAATGATGTTTTTCATTTTAAACACGTGAATAATGCCACCCACTTCAGTCCCAACTGTAGTCACTGGTGCTACTTCTGCTAAGGTCAGGTAAAACTTAATTGGGGCTACTTGTACAGGAGATATGAACCCTTAATTAGGGGGAAAAAAATTCAGTGTCCTTACTTGAGTGCAAGACAAAATCCTTTTACATTACTAATTTATTTACATTTAATTATTTTTCCTCAATAGTTGCCTGAAGGGGAAGTTTGAATCCTCTCACTTTGGAAAGAAAGCCACGTTGCTAACATGGTAATAGAACTATGATTAACAGTGCTGCTAACAATAACATGATCAAAACAGTGTTTTCCTATTTTCTATTTTGCAAATTCCCAGAGATTTCTACAGTTTTCACCTTTTTCATCAAATTTAATGCAAACTTAGGTACCTCTAATTTTTCTCTCTCCTCCCTAAAATGGCTAAGGAAGGCATGTCAGCTTTCAGTGATATAGTGGGATAAAAAGACACCATTTTCATCTTCCTTAATAGCTTTTCACGATTGGCTGGCATGTTTTGACTGAACTGGAATGTGGCAA
This sequence comes from Alcedo atthis, assembly GCA_033558465.1. Classification (NCBI taxonomy): domain Eukaryota; kingdom Metazoa; phylum Chordata; class Aves; order Coraciiformes; family Alcedinidae; genus Alcedo; species Alcedo atthis. Next base: position 35,354 of record WYEA01014311.1, on the reverse strand, counting down.
CTTTTCTTCGTGCTGTGAAATTTCATTAAATGGGTTTCGTTGTGATTGTTACATAGAATACGCCTTTATTTTCCTAATGATTTATTTTCCTCTGATACATTTCACCTAGAAAAAAAGAATATTTCATATCAACAGAGGCTGAGGTTGCCTTGCTTGAAAAACCCTGTATTGTTCTTGGATCCTCATGAGGGTTTATCTATGTGCATTTTCATCCACGTGCATTTGATTTGTCCTGGTGTAACTGGGTAAGCCTATAGCTCTAAAACATTGGTGGTCCCCTAATTCCAGGCTCCCTAAGGTAACTTGAAATCCAGTTGACTTAAAGGATGAAGCAAGGGCTATTTATTTAAGAACAATGAAACTGCTTTCGTTTGTGGGTTAGTTTACCCTTCGCATTAGGGAGCATTTAAAATATATTTAGCTGGAGTGTTCTTTCGATAAAGTTCACACTTCTTCTAATTGCAGGAATCAATCTTTTATTCCACTGGAAAAAAAAAAAATAAATACAAAAAATTGATCCCCATTTGTTTTTCTCTCTGCTCTTGGTTTCTTTCCTGGGAATTTTCAACAAAGCCTTTTTATAAAGACAATGACACGAGGTTCCTACTGGCATTGTCTCTTTCTCATCCCTGGATGATAAATTCAGGCAAGCAGAGGCTGCTAACCTGTTAATAATACCTCCTGGTATTGCTACAAAGGTAGGCTACTAGATGAAAGCATTGATAATTCTCCAGGGTTTGCAAATGGTGAGAGCAGAGGCAACCCTGAGACTGCCACTTGTCACACTGACTGTTTCCATATGCTCTCCCACTTCTCTGCCTTCAGCTAGTTGTTGTCTCCTGGCTTGCCCTGCAAGATTTTGGGGACAGAGAGATTTTTTACTCTGAAAGCAGGAAGGGTCTGGTTGTGTGAGAACCCAGGCACCATTGCAGTTCAACTGTATAGCAAAAATGAACAGAGCATAAAGCTTTGACTGTTTCTCAGCCCCAAAACAATGGCCAGTGTGAACATTAGTTGTTCCAATTACATCATTTTTGATATTTAGGCAGCTGCAAAATCTGTTTTTATGGAATAGTTTTTGATTTGGTTTTGTTTCTCTCAGATATATGCTCCCAATTAAAGAGAAGGTTTCCTGCTGTTGATAAAGCTTTGAAGCTTTTTTATAGTTTGTAAAATCTGTTAATTCTTTTTGAAGTGATTTCACGTGATTAAGGCTGTGAGGGACTGTAATGTATCAGGCCAACAGCTATTTCTGTTGTGCTTTAGAAATGAGGGTCTTTGATTTATCCTTTTTTGGGGGGTTTGTGCTTTGTTTGTTGTTTTTTTAATTATTCTTATTTCCTATCTCATTTTTTGGGGCAAGTCCTTGATGAGCAGAGTCAGTACTTTGAGCTGCTGGAGAGTGGCCATCCAGCAGTATTATTTGAATCTGTATTTATTTCCAGACATGTTTAGCAGGGATTTCAGACTTTGGAAAGGCTGGGGTTCAAATGAAACCCTTTTCCCATGGTCTCCCCTAACTCCTTGTCCTCAGCTCTGCCACCAAACTCCCTTTCCACTGCTTGCCTAATATTTTAATTTTACTGAGGCAGCCTGGTACATTAAACTGGACCTGATGGCAAGATGCAGCCTGACCCAACAGATGTAAGACCATCAGGACCAGATGTTGAGTATCTGTAAGCAAAGACAGTTGAGTTTTGAGAAAGAGAAGTGGGCAATGAGTGTCATCCTAATGGGAACTATATCTGGTAGTCGTATCTGCAGTTCTGAGACGTGCTACAAATGTGATTTAAATAAGATGTATTACCACCCACAACCGATGTAAGGGGGAGGGGGGTGTGGAAATGGACATGTGTGAGAAGTTGGAAATGGACATATGTGAGAAGTTTGCAGTGGAAAAGTACTTCAGCAGTGAGGAGATGAAGAAGCCCAAGTCTCTTCCCGAGACATATGAATCCCCTAAGGCCAATGTCTCCTTGAGCTGAAAATTTGCTTTCTTTGGTTGGCTGACATGCCACGGAGTGAGTATTTTTCCAGCAGAGAAGCCAGAATTGCTGCTTGATAGAACAAAGAAGGAAGCTCTGGTGAGATATGGGAGTGATCAGGGATTAGGAAGGAAATGTGGAAAACTTTAAGTGGTTTATTTTTGCTCAGTGAAAGGAAAAACAGGAACACTCTGGAGTGAAGCCAGAGGAAAGAAGGAGATGGCAGCAAACTACCTTTAAGCTCCTGCCCCTTTTAATCTCCCTTGGATTCTTTGTTTATGTTGATGGACAAAAATGAGGAAAAATGACCTGACTGGAGTGAAAAAAAACCAACCAATACTTAGGACAAGGAAGTTCTTCCAAACGCTGGGATGCATTTGCCATGACAGCAAAGGAAGGTGGCAGGAGGGTAAAGAGGAGGATATGAGGCAAGGCCAGGGTAGCAGCTCAATTACTCCTCTGGGTATGGATATGAACCAGTACCAATGACACAACAACTTAATCCCCTCTTCCCTGTGCATCTACCCTCAAAAAGGTGAATAACTTCTTGTCTTTAGTTTATGATGCTGAAAGAAAGAGCAAGAGAATGAGGGAAAGGTGCTTTATTAGCTGACCAGTGTCTGGTGTTCAATCCCACCACCCAACTATGAGCACTTTACTGGGGAGCCACAGGGGAAAAAGCCAGAGGAAAGAAGGAAAAAGGAATTTAAATCAGGGTGGAGGAGGAGAGAAGCAAGTGGGAACAAGTCAGTGAGGACTAATCAGGGTGGTGATGCTCTTGTCCCTTGTCTGGGACAAAAATAACATCTGTGACATGAGCACAGCATTCATAGAACCA
>WYEA01014311.1:15131-32431 GCA_033558465.1 Alcedo atthis | reverse complement strand
TCAGGGTGGTGATGCTCTTGTCCCTTGTCTGGGACAAAAATAACATCTGTGACATGAGCACAGCATTCATAGAACCATTCAGGTTGGAAAAGACCCCTGGGATCATCAAGTCCAACCATTCTGTAATGGCTCAACACCATTACAGATAAGATTTTAAGAACAGCATTTCAGCTCTCACCTAAAAAAATTAAATCATTTAACTCTGCAGATCCACAGAACATATAAATTCCAATCCAACCAAACATATGTTTAGTTCTAATGACAGAAGCATTCCCAGCTGCTGTGACTAATGACATTTGAGGTGTCTTGAGTGATTCCAAAAATGTGGCACATGGTTTGGAGTTCAGCAATAATATTTGTGTCATAAATGCATCAATTTTTTATTTTTTTTTTTGTGCGGAACATTTTTGTGATTTTAAAATATATTTGACAGGCTTTTCCTAATACAGTGTTTTTCAATTGGATAGTAAAAAAAAATATCCTTTTTATTTTGGAACAAAGAGTTCAATTTTCTTCTGGTTCTCCTTCTCCTTGCTTTCCTGCTCAATTTATCCTGTAGCAGTTTGTGCTGCTGGTGTAGATTCATAAAACACTTTCAGTAACTTTTCCAAGAAGACTTTAGCACTTGAAAAAAATCAGTTGAAGTTCCAAATAAATGTTTAAGAACTGGATTTAAGGCAAATGGGAGCATTTAATGGTGTGGGATAAAGTCAACAAGGGCAGATCAACAGGGATGTGGCAGCTTATGTCCAGCGGGTGCTAATAAACTGTGTCTGCTGCCCTGTACCATTATGCAGACAGCTTATGGAACAAATAATTCATGGATAACCTATTTTAAAATGTTCTGGAGAATCCTAAAATGCTTTTCAGTTTCTTCTTTTGAATTTCTATGGTTTGTAAGGTCATTTTTTCTTAATTCAGTATTAGAAGTCCATCGTTAGAAGGCTAGGAGGGAAAGAAAACTGCAGCAAAGACATTTTAAGGACCTTTAGAAACATCTATTTTATCAACATCAAATGTTTCATTTTTAATGTCCAGGACCACAGATAATAACCTTGGGCCAGAAATGAAGTGCCTTGTAACAACAGAAAATATAAGTCTCTCATCTTTAGCCTCAAGGAGTCTCATGGTTCATGAGATAACACACCCTTAAACCCTTCATAGACTTAAGAGTTCTTTGTGCTGAGCTTTGGGACAGTGAGATTCCTGTCACAAAACTCTGGGTTTGGAGAAGGGTCCTGTTTTTAACTGTGTGTGTTCAAATCTCCTTAAAGGTTTGGATGGGACTGAGTAGCCCCAGACAGAGATGGATTAGTGGGCAGAGTGAAGGAGAGGTATGATTAATGTGGCCACGTTAAAAGATGCGTGATAAATGCAATTTATCACATGGCTATCACCAACACATATGTGCTATATAATTTAATATTAAATAATAGCAGAAGGTTTGGTACCAACTGGTAAGAGCGTGGATGAAGGAGAGGGTGATTGAGGGGTTGGAGTTAGGAGTGATGTATTCACTGATAAGAGTGTAAAGGATTATAATTGTAAAAGGGCTACTGGGTAGTGCAGAGTAATCAAATATTGCTCCTTGTATTAACGTGATTTATTGCTCTTTCCTGAAATTAAAGCTGCTCAAGGCATTTTATGCTTAGGAGCCAATTTTTGGAAAGGACTTAGCCAGTTTTAGGGAGGAAAAACATGTAGGGATGAATAACCCTACTCTACATAATTGTTCATACTCCTGTTAACATCCCACAATTTCACATGGGAAAGTAATAAAATAGTAGGAGAATTATATTATAGTGCCTGAGCCTCTCCTCTAAAGTAATAAAACACTGGGACACGGGGTTTGTGGGATGTCACTGAAAATAAGTAGTAGCTTTAATGGTCTCTCTTTTTTGACCAGCTATTTGCCTGTCTGACATGAGAGGGTTTGTATTTAATTGTCTTTTACACAACTAGATGCAACTATTTTGCCATGTAAGAAGAATTGTTCAGACTTTGCTCCATCATTCTTTTGTTCACATTGTTAGGCTGCCTCCTGAAAGTCGAGGCATATATTCCTGTTTTGATTAAGAGGTGAATGCTTTATTTAATTCAGAGTGCAGCCTGGTACCATTGTGTTGGGATCTTGAAAGCCTAGCAGATAATAATCTTCAGTCTTCTTTATAAAAGAATGATAAAGATGCCCTATTTCACCTTCCTTTGTATTGGGAAAACTTTCTTCTGCAGGGCAAACACCTAGGAGGGGGAAGAGCACAAGCTTCCCACTCAAGGTCTAGTGGTTCTCCTCCTCCTTTTAGAGCAGGGCTTGGAGTCAGCAGCTCTCAACCCCACTGATCCTGGAAGGAATATCTCAGGGAGGTGTTTTCCAGGTCCCTCTCCTGGTCACAGTCTGGGGGAGCAGCTTTGGGGACACCCAGGTAATAGGGAATAATCTGATCTCTCAGGGAAGGAGATTTTCATTGGATGTTTTTGGCACCTGTACAGGAATCCACTGGGTATTTTGGAATCTGGGCACCCAAAACTTCAAATAATGTGACAGCTGTGGCCAAACTGGCAGTGGGCCCTGGTAACTGGGAGAGCAACTGAATGCTGCAGAAAAAAGTGAACTGTGACTGAACCTGTACCCAAGCCCTGCTAGATTGACAGATGTAGTTTTATAAGGAGTAGAATTAACTACAAAAATCCCTTTTCAACACACTTCAGAAGTTTTAAAGTGGCAAAGAAAAGCCATGGTAGCCATGTTCAATCAGATCTGCAGTTCAACTTCTCCAAGTTTTGTACCTTCTTTAATTTCCAAGGCTCCTTTTCAGGGTTTGGGTGCATGCCAACAGTTCGTTCTGGAAGGAGAAGAAATCTGGTCAGTCCCACAAAGTGCTGTGATGATCTTCTCCTAGGGAGTCATCCTTATGCTCCTCTTTCTCTGAGCTTCTTTCTTAGCCTTGAGGCAAGATCTGGTCCCATCTGTCCTTCCTGACGCACGTATCTACTTCTTCAACCGTGCCTCAAAATTGCTCCTTCCCCCCCTTCTGGAAGAAAAACACACGTTTACAAAGTGTTTATGGTCCTGTGGAGACAGCTTGCAACTTTTGTTTGGCATTTTCATTCCTATTTTTATTGTTCAGAAATCTTTAGAGAACGCTCCTGGGTGGCACGGCCAAGTTTGCTTCTACATAAACCTGAACCTTATTAGTATTGTTTTTTTAGCTGATGGATGGAGCATTGCTGTTGTGCCAACCACGATACCCAAGTGGTATTGGAGAGGCATAACCAAGTGTAGGCACAAACGGTGATGAACTGTAACAAGAAGGTCTTTAAACCAGAGATATCAGCACCCAACGTTGTGCTATTATCTTAAGAATGAGTGTTTTTGCATGATATTGACCTTTGTGACACAAATCATCCTTTCTGGGGGGTTACAGGCAAGTGAGACTCCACAAGAGTGATGAGGCAACACTGCTCTGTAGTGCAGATAATGTCTGTGCTTAACCAGTAGCCAGAAATATATATTCAGGGCTTACTAACAAGCTCATCCTAACATCAGCACCTGAAATGTCTTCCAGCTATAAAAATGCCTTTGAGGAGCTTTGCCACCTTTCCATACGAGACAGAGCAGGAAAAAAAAAAAAAGTATAAAATTACAAAGTAATTAATTTCAGGAAATGTTTAAAAAGGCAATCAGAGATAATAAGAAAATCACGAATTATTTTGGTAATGATATGACAGAAATAGTATTTGATATCATGGGGCATTTCAGGAAGTCTTGGGTGGGAATAACCAGCAAACATTGATTTAGCAAAAAGAATCATTTTGAAAGAAAGCAAATTAAATAATTGTTATTTCGTGGCATATTGAAACATTAGAATCTGTTTACCTGGAAGAATTTTCCAGTTCAGCTCTTGCCACAAATAAATGGGATCGAGCCACCATTTGTCCTGTTTAGAGAGCAAGGAATATATTTAACAAATAAAGTATCTGTCTCTATTTGGACCAAACATGAGACAACAGAATTTGGAAGGCTCGGGAATGAAATTAAAACAAATCATTTAAATAGCTTAATTGACTGAAAGTGTGAATAACAGATTGTAAGTATTTTCATATATTCAGCAAATGTGCTGTAAGTGGAATTTATCATTCAGGGGATGGAAAAGAGGCTTCCAAAATCCTACAGAAGTTGTTATTTTTATTTCTGCTCTGAAAAAAAAAAAAAGTACCTGGCTAACTGTACATCTATGCACTGTGTGCTCATGTCTTTGGGGAACATGTAATATATAGTAATATATTGTCCCACAATGGGGCCTTTGAAGGTCATAGAATCCCAGCATGGTGGGGGTTGAAAGGGACCTTTGGAGATCATCTGGTGCCACCCCCCTGCCCCAGCAGGGTCACCCAGAGCAGGACCCAACAGTGCAGTGTCCAGAGGGGTTTGGAATCTCTCCAGAGAAGGAGACTCCACAACCTCTCTGGGCAGGTCACTGGCCTGTCACTGGCCCCCGAGATATTGATATTGCTGATATTGATCAGCATTGATCAGCTCCCCTCTCAGTTCTTTCTCCTCCAGCTGAACAGCCCCAGGGCTCTCAGCCTGTCCTGGGCACAGAGATGCTCCAGCCCCCTCTGCCCATCTCTAATCAGTGACCCTCTCAGGTTCAACTCATGGATCCAGAGGATGGCATTTGGCCCCGGGTCAAAACGCTGTTATTTGTTATTATTTGGCAATAACACCCCAGCCCTGTTCCCAGGGCAAAGCTCCCCCCTGACGTCAGCACCACGTTTGCACCTCTGGCTGCTGGTGCTGGAGCCATGCCTAGAGTCACTAGAGGGTTTAGTTCAGATTCAAAGGTTAAATGGAAGGTCTATCCTTGATGAAACCACAAAAGCAAATTGGGAGTCCTCGCTGAGTGCTTCAGAAAGAATGGCTTGTCATAGACACTCAGATCTCTTTAGCCACAAAACTCCTCCAATTGCCTTTCATGGCCGTGATGCAATGAAATAGTGGTGACAAGTGACTGGTAAATAAAACAACTCCTTTTTACAGCACTTTCTTAGCGTTTCCATCAGCTACATGTGGTTGAATCATTAAATATCTCCTGTATTTCTTCAGCCTCTCATGTGCTGTACTTTCCCTTCTTAGCCTTGGCTGTAGATTTTATTTTATTCTTGTGAAACATCTCTCTGCTATTGTTGTTCTTCTGATCATGAAAAACAGTAGCTTTTTTTTTTTAAAATTCTGTTATTCAGATGCCTTTATTCATGATTTTTATAAAAGATTCCCCACAGAGACCACGTAGATCTTTAATAATTTCATAGATTTTATACAGCTACAATTGTGTGATCTTTTCCACGAGGTGGAAGTTTATTCTTATTTACCAGACAAGTCTAAAGTCGATTGAAAAAAAATTCACCAAACAGCATTTTTTTTTTTTTTTAAAAAAAAAAAGATAAATAATACAACAGGGGGAAAAAAAATTAATTGGCAGTGAATGATAATGAATTACAAATTGCAAAAGTCTGTCAATTTGCAGGAAGATGCAGCCACAATATCAACAAGACAATGAAAAGTGCCAATTGTTTTGTGACAGAACTGTTGGTGTCCCTCTGCGTGAGGCAGAGGGAAAGGGAGCTCTAGGCTTCTGTGAAAACAGCCAAATCAAGCATGTTATTTTTTAACTTAAATTGTTTTAAACACTGAAATCACAGCTTCAGATGTCACAAGCACGCACATGCTGTGCCATTCCAGCACTTGTAGCCCTAGAACTATATGTTTTTTTACACTTACTAATGTGAATCTTGATAGATAGGAACGTTACCTTTTTCTTTATTTTTTAATGTAATCAGAGTGTTCCCTAAAGCTAAATTTAACATCTCATTTATTGGAAACTTAGCTGGTAAAATCTGTCATTTTGGTGTTTTAAGGCAGCATGGCAACATGTATTTCTTACCTTCTGCACTGCTTTGGCAGTTCACATTTCAGAATACACTAATATCTAAATCCCAGAGTCTCCTGAATTTCTTCTGTTACTTCTTTTTCCAGAAGTGCATCAAGAAGCAGAATCCTTGGTTTTAGCACCAGGACCTGCCCCCAAATATTTACCAGAAAGCTGTAGTGTCCAAGGAATTGGAAGCATTTAGTTTTAACTTGGCTGAAATACAGAAATCTCTATTTATAGATCAAAACTATGTACAGATGACTTGTGCACAATGAATATACTGCAGGAAAATGTGTCTGGGAGCTCCCAAGCCAGAGGTGTGAAGCACATCTGTACTTGGAAGGGGTCACTGACAATACAACAAAGTTGTTGAGATGAAATTTCATTTGGAAGTATGTAACTTCTTTTATTTCTTCTCTTGTGAGTGGCATGCTGTTTTGAAAAGTCAAATTATACCTATAAAAGCCATGATTATATCTCCAATAAACAAAAGTGCTCATTTCCTATGGTGAGGGGAACCCAGTGAGAGCTCTTGGCATCCGTAGTGACACCCCAGGCATCTCTACACAGCTGCAAGCTCCATGGAAATCTTCTCTCTAAACCTGGTTTTAAGGGGGGGTTGGTTTTTGCACAGCCCAACAGTTTCTAATCTTGTCTAAAAAGAAGAGGGGAACCAAATCAGAATAATTTTTTTCTCTGTTTCTGCCTCAGAAGAAAGCAGGAACTCAGGGATTCACAGATCACCGGGGTTTTATACTCAGTTTGTCTTGCTCATGGTTTTAAAGATTCTGTTTTCTGTATGGAAATTTGATTAAAAAGGTAATTCCTTCAGAAGATAAGGCACTAATAGAACAATAAAATGGCTGTTTGTTTACAGGCAGCCCTGCTCAGTGGAATACAGAACGAGGAGAGGAGCTGGGAGGAATCCCTCCCATGCATTAGTGATTCCATATTCCTGATATATTGTGCAGGATGCAGGTGGGAGAGGAGAAGTGGTCCTCAAGGGATTTATTTATCCCTCAGAATTTAGTGTAATTCCCCTTAGCATCAGTGGGGCCTGTCTCTGCAAAGGAAAGGGATGACTTCCTTGGTAATTAAAAGGTCTGGTTTATGACTAAAATATAAGGGTGGACTGAGAAATAACAAATGTTCCCCAATTAGAAGTGGAATAAGCCCAGATATGCACAAAGAATTGTTTGAAGCCTTGTCTGTGCCCTGAGTAAAGACTCACTCCTATGCATGTGAACATTGTACGTGTTGAAGAGGAAATAAAAACCTCGAGGATCCTGTCAGGATCCTGTTCTGGTGACAGCAGGGATGTCCCCATCATCCATCTATCCATTGATTCATTCATTCTTCCCTTCATCCATTCACTTGTTTCTAACAATGGCTGTTGCTGACAATTCTGTTGGCTGTTGGACTTCCAGGCAGATGGGAGCTTTGGGATGAATGTTCTCTTCATCTTTTATTTTCCAGCCATCGCAGTAGATAACTGACAGGATCAAAAACATCCCCCAGGAGTTTATTTTTCAATTTTTATTTATTTTCTTGGTCTTAATTCCTTTTAACCAACGCTCTAAGCATGTCAGCTACAAACCTGATAGGATGGAGAGGCACCTATCGTAGGAGGAAACTGTATTTGCAAGTCTTAAGTGGTGCTTGACATGGTGGTAAGAACAGTTTATCTTTGACTTCTGCTATGAGAAATGGTCCTTGTTAGGTGGGGGACTGCAAACAGGCTAACGTGGTTTTGTCAAGCTGGGGAAAGGTGCTATTTTTTTCCCTTTTCTGGATTGCTGTCTGCTTTGAGATGATCCATTTAATGAAACGCTGTTAGCAACAAACCTTGACAGTGTATTAAGCATTCACAGCCACCTAGATTTAACAGTTTAAATGAAGTGACTGTGTCACTCACAAAATAAGCCCTTTTGTTTAGAAAAGCAGGTTTGCATTTGCTTCCAGAAACCCCAGTGCTGTTCAGAAAATACCTTCAGTCTGCAATGGAGTTGTTTAGGCAGAAGGATAACGCAGAGACAATACTTGAAATTTATTTTCTAGATGGATGGATGATTTCTCACTAAAAGACAGCGGTGAAACGGGCACCGTGGAAGAAAATAAAACAAGTAGCAGCAAAACACATCCTTCCCCCCCCCCCCCCCCCCACCCCTTTTCTGAAGGATTATCTGCCCAGGTCAAAACATAAACAATGCAAAAGTGCGAGGGCTTTGTTATGCATGAGGCCCATTGGCCATTTCAGACCAGTCCTCGGTGTCACCCAAGCGAGTTGATGACAGATGGTGAGACTGTCCTTGTGAATTTTTCACCTTAACGTGACAGGCTCTATGGAAATGTCCTCGGATCACTGGGGATTCTCCAACTGTCCCTTGGTAATCGCCACAAACGGGAATGGTTTTTAATTTGGAGCCTGAAGCTGTTTGAAAGATTCGTCCTTATGCGGAAAGTCCTCGCAGGGTTTTGCAAGAGCTGGAAACAGGGGATGAATGCAGTGGATTTCACATTGCATTTGTAATCACTAACCTTTAGCTGCTCAGTGGAGAAAGACAGCTTGTAATTCCACAGTGGCTGTAAAACTCTTCGAAAACCTCAAACAAAAAGGAAATAAGCAAAAGGAAACCTGCAACACGCTGTATCTGTGTTCAGGAGATTTATTCTGGTCCCTTTTTGGCACCTCAGCAAATTTTGATCAAGTATTTGTATATTCTGTCAGCTGTATTCAGAAGATAGAATTCTTCACCTCTGCATTGCTTTTCAAAAGGAAAACATCATCTGTGGAGCCAAGGCCAAGCACTGCTGACAACATCAGTAGGAACACCTGACGTACAAGATTTGGTCCTTTACAAACCCTTCTGCTGCTCAGGGCTAGAGCCACCATCCATCACAGAATGAGGCAGCTCAGCCTCTACCAGGGGAAGGAAAAAAATTAGGCAACCTCTTCACCCACAGGCAAATCTTAGATTTGCATCCAGCCCCTGTGTTGTGTGGTATCAGCTTTTTTGGGATGAAATTTGGGCCAAGGTGAGGGCTGGGCTGAGGGGAGAGATGCTGGGCACAATGCTCTCCACCCCCAGTGTGCTCTGCCTATGGCAGCAGCAGGCTCTGGTGGCACAAAGCCTTTCCATTTTGGCTGGTGGAATAAGCACTGAGACACTGCTGATAAAGATCAGACCACAGAGGTACCATATTTCATGCCCTGCTTTGTTCTCAGGCTTGGACCCCAACTTAACACCTTTCAGGGAGAGATGCAGTGTGCATCATTTTTCCTTGCTGCAGTTTCAGGTAGCCACGAGTTATATTTGTTGGCTTTTTCTTTTTGCACCCAGCTACTATTTTTTAAGTGGAAAAGTCATGAGTGTATCGTGTGACATCAATTTAAATGTTAGGCTTTCTGCAGTGCTCTAAGCTCAGGCTTTCCTTTTGCTTTACTGAAGTGATCCTAATTAATGATTGAAAGGTGGCCTGAGAAAAGACAAAATTATGAGCTGAGATGTTTTGGTGCTCTGTTGATGACTGAACTGAACCAATCTTATATATCTGAATTATTCCTTCTGAGTTTTGGGGGTGCAGTATTTCCAGATTTCAATCTGAATGAGTGTTTTCAGTTCTCAGTGTCTTTGTCAACTGGGCTCTTTTAGTTTTAGATGCCCAAGTCATTCATGTACCACCTGATTTAGCCTCCAAAACAGATCTGGGCGCTTATCCAACTCTCCTAAACCATATACCTATGTATAGATAAATAGAGATGTCTAGTCTACAGATGCAGATGGTTTAGATTCAGTAGCAAATCAATTTGGGGAATTTTGGGACACATATTTCATCAAGTTTTATATAGAGAATTGATATCTGTTCAGAAATATGGTATGCAAAGTAATGAGGTTTATTTATCTACCTATTCTGGGGTGGAAAAAAAATAAAGAAGAAGTTATTTTTTATTTTTTTTTTCCAGCCTAGATTTTAATGAGAAAAAGTTTGCTGTCATTTCTTTATTGTCAGCATCAGGTACTATAATTTGCTCATGTAATACATTGTGGCCCAAAGGTATATTTCCAACCTACAGAGTGATTTCATAACAGAAGAATCAATAGCTCATTATTTTTGGACTCGGAATAGTTTGCATGTTGCTTTAGAGATTTTGTGACATTTAGGAGATTATTTGCAAATTAAAACAATCTTTGGATCGATCAATTAAATTGTCAGTTAATCTTCTTAAATTACACTTTGTTTTAAGCTCTGTGTAAAAAGAATATTAATTTTCTTCTTTTTTTTTTTTGCCCCTCCCCCCACCCCTGCAAAAATGGGGTAGGAGTTTGAACTCGTTATCTAACTAGATGATGATGTTCTCTTCTGAGTAGCTATTCTATTAGATCTCTCTGTAAAGTCCCAACAGCAAAACAGTGGTAGGTATTAAAACTCATCTAAATGGATTGGTCTGACAATTCAAACGCATGGTGCTGCCAGTGGAACCCCTTTGAATCATCTTTGCAGCAACTTCTGTTACACAAGGACTGGGCTTGAATTAGCTTCCTCCTCCAAATTCTTTTTTTTTTCAGCAGGGATACGATGCAGAAAAACAAGTTAATAAGCCACCCAGTGAAGGAGTGTGACTTTTGAGTTAAATTGTACAAAAGTAACTTGTATTTAGTTGGTTTGCAACCATTAAATATGTACCTGTGCAAAGGTCACCTTGTCCAGCCCATCCTTCCTCCTTGTCCCTGCTCCAACAGGGACCTGGACGATGCTCAGGGACCTTCCCCAGCCCTCCTGGAGCACAGCTCTTGACTTCAGTCCCCTGTCCTTGCTCAGGAGGGGAGCAGGGAGTTTTTCTCCTGATGAGGTCACTCGGTTTATTTGTCAGTGGATTTTGTGGCAACATATAAAGCAGGGGAATAAAAGCAGCTCCATTTGCTCATATTTCTGTTGTTCCAGCATCTTTGGGCAATAGCTGGGGAAATACACTACAGAACAAGTGCTGGAAGGAGTTTTTAGCCCAGATTTCCCTCTTGTTTTAGACATCCATCACTATGAGTTTCACTGGCTTGAATTTCCATGGAGAGCAAACAGAGCTAGTAACTGATTTTTTTTTTTTTTAATTTTCTTGCAGAAACCACTTTTTTTTTTGTTTTTCTTGCAGAAAACAGTTTCAGTGCATAGGGCAGTGTCCCTGCTTTGGGATTTCTACCTGATGGAGAACAGAGAGAGCACCCTGCTTAGACTAACAGCAGCTAACCAGCATCAACTGACTAGAAACTAGAGGATGCTTTTAGCCTATACAAAATTGATCCAGTGAGCAAAAAAATAATGGCATGAGTTTGTTGATGAGTCAGGACAAATAACATCTACATTAGCAAACCTCCCAATAACTCACAGATTCACTCAACAGCATAAAAACTGTATTTGCTTGGTGTCTTTACTAGATTCTTTTGACTCCACTTTGCATTTATTTATGTATCTTAGAATCATTGGATGGGAAGGGACCTTTCAAGGTCATCCAGTCCAACCCCCCTGCAGGGAGCAGTGACATCTGCACCTAGAGCAGTTTTAGTAGGAATTGTCATCTGATAGTGTGATGCCAGAGACAAAATCCTGGCCATGGGGATGGCCGTGGCAAAACTTTGGCTATTTAATTTCATCAACATGCTCAATCAGTTTGATCCAAGAGTTTTGCATGCACTTCAGTTTTGACACTTGCTGTGTTCTCTGTCACTGAGGTAAAGCTGTTTTTTCTTCAAGTGCTCAAACTGCTCAAACGTGCTGTTCTGCCCTAGATAACTTCTGACCACCTATGTTAGAAATGCAAATTGAGACTGAGTTCACAAGAATACTCAGTCCCACAAAGGCACTACAAACACAGTTCTTCTCCCTCATGATACTGCCCTAATGCAAATAATTATGACATGCAATAACACAAGCAAGACTTCTGGACAAAAGCTAACATTTTTGTCCTCCAAAGTCTGAGGGACTTGAAAAGGTGTCATTGTGCTGCTCTTTGAATGTACCTTATTGAGTTGCTGGACTGGAGTCTGTGTTTATTCTGTGTTTATCCCACTGAATTTTCCAGTGTTTAAAACTGTCACGTTCTTTTAAGAAGATTTTTTTTTTGTTTGTTTGAAAATAATTTCTAATGTGTTCACAGTTGCAAACACCCTTAAATGGGTTTCTGATAAGCACACGAGGGAATACAAATAGATGAGTTCTGCTGCAAATGTTATTTACTATTAGTGGTGTGCAGCACTAGTGATTCACTCATGTGCTGGGAGGTGAATAAACACAGAAATGAAGCATCCCAGAGAATCAGTAGCTCTCTCCAGTATCTAAACTGTTCTGCTGAGATATTTAAATGATGGGAAGAAATCTTCCTCTGTTAAAAAAAAAAGAGGTGGTTGGGGGCAGAAAAAGACAGAGGTCAACCAGTCCCAGTGTAAACTCTTCTCTTCACCTGCTGATGTTTATGATAAACTGAGTTGCATCTTGTCTGTGACTTGCTTACATAATGAGGTTGTTCTTTATCATCACATTGCTGCTCTCTCTAGAAGGAGAAAGGGTGAGCTTAGGTTTTAGAAATCTTGTAATTGCAGGAAAATGTGCAACTAAGTCGTGTTGTCCTCAGGGGATTCTCAAAGCTTTTCCATTCAATCTGTCTTACTATTTTAAGAAGAAAGTGTTTGGAAATGTCTGTGTTTTGTTTGGGTTTGTTTTGTTTTTTGGTTGCTCTGATGCTTTAATAACTTGCATTGTGCACCAGTGTTGGCTGCATGATTGATGCCATCCCTACCTGCCTAGAAAGATAAAGGTAAAATATCTCAAGGGGTATTTTTTCCAACTGATGCATACCTGGAATTCCCATAACGTTCATGTGGGTCGTGCAGATCTACCTAGAGAGTGGAAATGAGGCTGAAGATGAGACAGATTTATTAGGGCTGAAGTCTTTCATGGCAGGAAGACTTCTAAGTGGCAGGTTTCTTGGAATTTAACAGAAAGCCATGCTAAAAAATGCCAGTTCTGTGTGATATGTGGATATACTGCTATTAAATTTTATGCCCAAATCTGAGAGCTGCAGCTGACCTTACCAAAGAAATAGTCCAATTCTCATAAATTGGCACGAGCTGAAAATGAGGGAAGATGACATTCAAAACACATCCCCAGATGATTCTTTGTGAAGGAAGCAATGAGGATGAATGGAGAACCCAAGGCAATATTGAAAAGGCCCTGGAATCTACATTCCTCCTCTGTTTTCTTTTGCCAGCAAGGATCCAGGGTGAACAAGTGTGCTGCTTGGTATGTTGGCTGAGGTCCAACACTTGCACTTAACACTGGGCACAAATTCTCTGGTGTGAAGAGACAGGTTTTGTCATCCTGTGCCCCACTGTCCACGAGCTTCATTGCCAGTAATGTGATGGCTTGCATGGATCAGATAGAGGAGAACACAGAGATCTTGAGTTGTTCTGGAGAATTTATCTGTTTACTACGTGAAAATCATAGAATTGTTGACATGTCTGGGTTGAAAGAGACCTCAGGAGCTCATCTAGTCCAACCCCTCTGCTGACATCTGCAACTAGAGCAGGTTGCTCAGAGCCTTGTCAAGCCCCACCTCGAATGCCTCCAGGAACTGGGGCCTCAACCACCTCCCTGGGCAAATTTTACATCATTTAACCATTGTAAAATAGTATTTTTACCCCTTTTTCTGAGGTGTTGCTGAACTCTTGGTCAGCATTCAGTCTCGAATGAATGGAAGTCTTGATTGGTTCTAGGAGCTATTTTTAAAAGCCAGCCATGCCAAAATGTTTCATATTAAGATATTTGGTTATGCTTAGAAATCTTTAAAATGTGCTTTGGTTGACACTCAGCTGCACTTCAAGTTAGAAGAACCAAAACCATATCTTAAAAAAGTTTTTAATATTCTGATGAAGAGGACAGAAATGGTGGGGACTCAAAAAAATAATGAGAAATCCTTCCACAACCATGGCAGGTTAGATCAGCACTAAGAAAAAACATCTGCCCACTGAGAAATACTTTATCATGAACATTCTTATTAGTGCTGCCTATTGGATTCTGCTCTTTGAAGCTGTTGGAGAATTCAGATTTATTAATCCAGAGTTCCAAGGCCTAAATTGGTTGTAATTGTGTTTTTGTGGACCTTGCTCTGAGGCTGAGAGGATTGGGTGGCTAGGTCTGCCCCAGGGTGGGGGCTTGGGTGCCAGACCACGAGTGTCCATAGGGTTGGGTTACCAAGCCCTTGTCCTTGGCATGATTCAGGCTCGTGCCAAATAGCATTTTCTGAGACAAAGCCCTGGCAAGTTTGGGAAAATAACACAAGTTAGGGGCTGCTCTCAGTAGGTAGGTTGGGTGAGACCACATGGTTTTTGGGGAGGAAGAAAGAGAGTTTAGCCAGATGGCCATGAGCCATTACGACATTTGCCTTTAGGGTTCCTTAGTCTGTTTTATTTATCAGGGTAGACATCACCTGTAAAGTCTCATATGTTTGTAGCAGTGGGATGCCTGTTAGTAACTAAGACAAAAATATTCCAATTCCTTTGAAGCTTTTATATGCATTGACCCAAATCACTCGTTTTTTCTCAAGGACTTTGTAAAAAAAAAATCCAACATATGAATTAAATCAATTTGATATCTCATCTCTCAAGTGTTCATCTGATAGTCTGTCAGCTAATCCTGGTTGCTCTCTTTCCCAGGGCACCTTGGAGACACACAGGAGCTTGCTCCAGGCTAAATTAATTATTCTAGTGTCAGTGGCAGCTGCATGATCCCAGCTGCCTTCTTTTCTGGCCACATGATAGCAGTAGGGCTCCAAGAAAATGGGCCACAGGCTCCATGTATTAATCTAGTAGTGGGGACTCACTCCTGAGTGTACTTGTGCTTGAGTCAACCCTCAAATATCCACGGTGTGGTGCATGGGAGGTCCAGGCATAAGCTCCAGAGAGCACTGAGCCTACTGCACGTGTGATTAAGTCTACCTACACTGTGTCCCCTGATATTTGCAGAGAAAGAAGTGGCCCATTCAGGCAGAAAAGCTGTGTGTCATTGCTGTACAACATGTCCTTGACTACTGTCCAAGGATCCTTTTGTTCCTTTTGAGCTCATTAACTCAAGAGCAGAGATTTGACTCCAGGGTGTCTGAGTCTTTTGGTCTTTCCTGTGTGACCTATCGTTTGGAATCAGACAGATGAAGATTTGACCCTGGAAGGATCATAGCATCATTTGGTTGGAAGAGACCTTTAAAATCATCAAGTCCAAACAACCATTCACAGAACGTTCAGAATTCATTCACAGAAGTTCCTAATTTAATACACGTGGGAGCACCTAATTCCAAATGGATGCTCAGCTCTTGCCCAACCCTCTTGTTGCCCCAGCAGCGTTGGCATGAGAATTCAGCCAGAGAATTCCTAGTGGCCTTCATTTCTACTGCTTGGCATCATTCATTTCAGGCAGGGAGCCTGAAAACTCCAAACTGCTCAGTGCTTAAACCTTAACAAGATTCACAAACCACGGGTGTGTTTTCCTGATCTTCTTGGCAAGCCCTCGTCTAATAAAATATTTCAGGATGTCTTTACCAGCTTGGTCACAAACAAAACCCAATGACCCATCTCAAATGCCTAACAGCCCAGTGCATGGAGCACTCATGCATAATACACAGGCTCATTTTCTTCTCCCTCTTGCTTTGGAACACAGTTTTCAAGCCACATCTTACCCTCCCACCAGAAAATCTTCTACCAGATCAAGAATTCACCAGCTATCACACAATAGCATGCTCTAAGATGAATCCCTCATCCCCTCTCGGTGAAGATAATCTACTTAATATAAAATACTTAAAATATTCATAGTAAATATTCAGGCTCTATAGCTTAATGACTATGGCTGTTGCCTGGAAGACTGGGTTTCTAATCACTGCCCTAATGAATAAACATCTGAGATTTAAAGATAGTGGACAATGCCAAAGAGAAAGTAGTCCTTTCAGAGTAGGGTGCATTATCTGTGATTATTTAGCCAAGAAATTATTACAGCTTCCTTCAGCTCCACAGGGGCAAATTTTTTTGTCTGGAGAGACCCCCATCTCTGGGAGGAAATTATACTTGCAGTGCAGAGATACCATAGTGATAGCATTCTATGCAGAAAGAGGGAAAAAAAAAAAAGAACCTCACACGAATTCTTGGTCTCAGTATTGTTGTAGCCTACAGGGAAGATCTTCAACTGCAATTGCAAAGTCAGACTGACAGTGGTGCTTTTGGATGATTGCTCCTATTCATCAGACATCGAGTCCTTAGTGAAGTCAGGATGAAGAGGGTTACGTTGGTTTTTTTGTTCCAGAGTGTAGGCTTAGGGGGAAATAAATAAATAAATAAACGTTGTCCTAGTCATTTATTATCAAATTTGATTTGAAACACTAAGAGTCACCCCGGCTGAACTCTTCTTTTTGGGCAGTGCCCGGTTGAGTTGCCTTCCACGGGACTCTCAAATCAATGAAGAGAATGAGAGGCAGACAAGAAAATCTGCATTCATCCATTAATTTAATCTTTGTCTTCAAGTCATTATGCGGAAAAAAAAAATAATAACCACAATTCTGATAAATTGGACTTTTTTTTTTTTTTTTATCCTACGACCCACTTAGAAATCCAGAAGTCATAAAGTTTTGCCTTGTCACAAGCTATAAGTTATGGTGGCACAGCAATATTTTTTACTGTCCAGATAAAAAAGGAAATTACTAACTCCATCCTTGCCTGGTGATGCAGTTAGCTGCCTGAGGTCTCAGTGGTTTCACTTCATTTAACATGAGGAAGTATAAAACTGACATATAAAAATTCCCTTCAGCAATCATTCACCATTGTAAAAAAAGGCAACTTTTGGGAAGGTTTTCTGATCTCTCCACACATTGATTTTGATGCAGACAGCATCCTTTTTTGTTGGTTTTTTGGGTGTTTGGTTTTTTTTACAAACAAAAGGTTTTTTCACGTTTACATAGCTTTCCAGTTTGATTTTCCTTTGTTATTATTTTGATGCTGTCTTTGCATTTATCCTCTGCACCCATTCATTGTAATCTCTCAGATGACCAAATGTTGAGATTTTGAGAATCTTTTGCCTTCTCAAGGTATTGCTGGAGTTGTTAACTTTGATAATGAGGCTTTCTCATCTTTTTTCCCTCAATAAGTAATCCAGACATTTTACCAAAGTTATTGCTGTTGGTTTATGAATCCAGTCTCCCAGATTCATCAAGAAGACTTTAGGGCTCCTCAGAAGGAATTTGTGTAACAGACCACATAGATTTCCAAGCTGGAATTATGGAGCATTTAAGACTCCAGCTTTGAGTTTTTAATTTCTCCAGGTCACTTATTTTTCCAG
>WYEA01014311.1:0-11956 GCA_033558465.1 Alcedo atthis | reverse complement strand
GATATAGTTAAGGACATATTTAAGGATATACAGAATCTACATACATATGGCTCTATAGAATCTATATACATATGGTTCTATAGCCAAGGAGCTGGATTTCCTAATTGATCATAAAAATCTGTCATTTTTCTTAGTAATGTCTGAGGTTCCTTAACTTTTCTGTGCAGCAAATATAGAGCTTGAGCAAGAAACTGCCTGAAGACTTGATATATGAGCAGGGGAAACTTGAATCCTTCCAAAAAGTGGCCTCCAAAAACTTCCCCAAGAAGTCTGGCAGGAATGAATGTGATTAAAATCTTCAGATTTGGCATTTGTGACATCATACCTCTGTGGGACACCAAGGAACTGAAACACAGTTTTTCCTAAGTCAAGAATGCAGCCACTGAAAGGCTTTTTAGAGGAAAATTTCATCTTTATTTTGAAACTCATTATTTTCCAGGATATGATGTTTTCTGACAAGTAGCTGAGAAGCTGTGATAATGTGACAACAGTAGCCCAATGTTCTGGCAAGCCAGCAAAAGCAAAGATGTCAAAAATTATGCCCAATTTTAAAGCAGAATTTCCACATTTTTGTTCTAAAACACAGATGCAGAGTTTTGTGAGAGGGAAGAAGGTGGCCCAGGCTGTTAAGGTTAGCTTAAAACTATAAATGCTCATGAGAGGGACTGTGTGGTGGGTCTCACCTTCTAGAACATGAGGAACTGACAGAACTCTTCATGTTCTGCAGCTATAGATAGGTGGACACCCAACTCTTTTCTGGATTCACAAACCACTTTCAGGTTCAGCTAGACAGGAATATGTTTAGATTTTCCCATATTTACTTCTAGACCCCTATTTCCATGTAATTTTATGCACCTTTCAGTGTTTCTATCTATGTACATGCCTCACCTAAAGATTTTTCTGTCTCCAAGCCAGCCAGAGCAGACCACTGCAAGGGTATCTCTGTGACAATTGCACACCAAGTCCACAAATTAAAAAGCTTTTAAAGAAGAAAAGTAACCTGAACATGAGTTTCTCTGCAGAAGGATTTTTTTTATTGCCCTTAATGTCCAAAGGCAGTAGTTCACATTATGAACTAATGGCCTGTAAAATGTCATTTAAAAATAAAAGATGTGTTTGAGTCAGAGCAATAACAGCATCTTTGACTGTCCCGTGTTTTTTCCCCAATGTTTTGAAAGTCATTTAATTTTTTCTTTTTTTTTTTTGAGAAAAATGCTTGATCTCAGTCTAAAACAGAACAGACTTAATTACAGGCCATAGCTTTTTTTTTTTTTTGCCTCAATTTGCACAATTTTAACAACAGCGCTTTAAATGCAGGGACAGTAGCACAAGCTTAATTGAAATTCTGATGATGTTTTTTGCACTAATTGATACCCGTGTTGGCAGACTGAGCTCAGCGACCCAGGAATGAATGGCCAGGAAGAATGAGACTATCAGTTTAGCCTTGCAGGTGGTCTTTCCTGATCTTTCCTGATCGAGATTAAAGAACCTTGGCAGGGCACTGCAGGAGAGTCAGCGCCACCAATACCCTCTGCTATTCTCTGTTTGGATTTAAGCAGAGGATTTCAGTGCTCAGGCTGAGATTCTTTCAGCCTGACTCCATTTGCAGTGCTAATAATAATAATAATACCTAAAAAAGACTGAGAAATGACTTGATTACGCTGCGTAAGAAGGTTGGCAAGGAGAAAATACCAGGTACAAAAGAGGCCTTTAATCTGGCAGGGAAAAAAAAAAAGAAGAAGGAGAGGTGAGAACTAATGATTTGGCTCAGGTTTAGCAGGAATTCAGATTAGTATGAGATACAGATTAATAACAGGGTAGAAGCAGGGTGTTAATAAGCTCTGGAACAAACTTACAAGGATGTGTTAGATTCCATGTCCTTCGAAGTCACCTGAGCTGTCTAACACCGAGTCTTGGGCTCAGCTCAAATAAAACTGGCAGGATATACCATGGGTGACAATGTAGAGGGGATCAGGCTAGTCAGTTCTGTCCCTTAAAGGCTGTTAATCCTGTTAATACTTACTTCTTACATAGTGTTTTCATCAAAGAATGGAAGAAAGCAGATCAGAAGCAGCATTCCCATTGTACAGCTGCGGGGACGGTATCTCGGGGAGGTTAAATCACTTGTCATAAGACATTTAAGAAGCCAGTGGCAGAAAGAATAATACAAATTCTGCCTTATCACCTGGACACAGTGATCCATGGGAAAAAAAAACAACCAACAAACCCAGATACAGTTAATTTCATTTCATTTTTGAAAACAAAGGAAGGGAATCATATTTGGCCCTTGAAAACAAAAATTAATGGGACATTTTATTAGCTGAGAAGAATAATCTCTTCTCTCAGTGCCTCTAGGATGCAAATTGGACTCTCTTAAGGGTAAGCAGGTGAAGAAACAACCCCAGCCCTGTTTCAGTAACTTCAGCAGCCTCCCTGTAGAAAGCCATTTTTGAAGGCAGCATTATCCCATTTGGCAAATGTTTGCATGAGGAACTGCTATTTATTTTTTAAATGAAAGAGCATAACAATCAGTGGCCTCTGGGTTAGGGTGGCAACGGCAGCAGTTTACCTTGCTAGGAAGAGGCTTTGTTGGAACTGGTGGGGCTGGAAAAGCTGACGAGGCACTTCAGCTGGCTTTGTGATAATTGAAAATGAGATGGCCTATTGGCCTGGGATGTGCTTTTGGTTTTTATGGAGCTGCACCAAATCAGATCTTAAGGTGGAACCTAGAAATGCTTTTTGTACATCTGGGCCAGCCTGTTTCTCACTGCTTGTTGTTTCATAAGGAAATGGAAGGACTAGGATAAACCCTGTCCTGAAACCTGGTGTATTTCTATGGATGATAGACTAGACAAGAGCATATTTAAACAGAGGGGAACAAGTTAATAAAAAACTACATAAGCCTTTTGAAACGTTGCAATATTGTTGTTTATATTAAGCTAAATATCTCTGTTGCACAGCACAGACAACTGCCAAGATTTCATGCGTGACAGGCTGTGCCAACATCTAAATTCAGATGCTCAGAAATCCTGGGAGGAGAAGACAAAAACAAAAAAAAAAGAAACAACCACTTTAAATAAACTAATAGCACATCCCATCCTCTATAACATAGTGAAATATTCTCTGCTAACTAAATGTGATCAGCTCCTGGTTCTCAATGCCCTACCACATTCATTGCTGATGTTTATTAGTGTTTTATTTCTAGGGCAATAAATCCAGGTTATTGTTCAGATGATATTGGTCACATCAAGTGAGGTTCACTGACCTAGGATTAGGTTTGAGAAGAATCCCTTTTTCCTAAGACTGAGTGCCTCACACACAGGCAGGCTGATGTACACTTCCACAAAGCTACGTTGGTATGAATTTGAATTGAAATCTCTCTCCTGTACCTGCTGATGGTAGATAGCTGCTCTTTGAAACCACAATTAAATCCCATTGTTATCAATTGTCTGCAGATGGAGGAGCTCCCAGGAAGGCACAGCACTTCCAGAGCTGAGCAGATACTACTTCTGCCTAGTTTGCTTTTTCCAGTAGGTTGGGAATGGTCACAGTGCTGGGTTGGGAATGGTCACAGTGCTGGATTTGGTTTGCTCCTGGGTCTGTGCCCAACAGCAGAAGGGTGAGTTCGAGGCACCATTAGAAGCATCTCTGTCAGAGGAAACTGGAAGCTGGTTTAGATCAGCTGGAGTCCTGCCCTTAGGATCTAAGGGAGGTGGAGTGAAATGAGAGCTTGTGGTTCTCCTACAGCCAGGTCATTTGGCTGAAGGGCTGGTCAGCAGGGCATTTGTGAAGGATCAGAGCAGGAGGGAAGCTCTGGAGGAATAGAGTCAGGATTTAGCAAGTTCCTTGCATGTTCATATACATATAAATGTATGTAATTCATATGCTGCAGATAAACTTCTCCTGTAGGACAATAGCAATGTGATTAAGTCATGTGACTGTTTGATTACAGTTAGAACAGATCCATTCTACTTTTCACACCTAAAAAATGCTGCTGCCTTCCTGGTGGGTGGGCCCTGCATTCATTTATAATCTGAAGGGGCAAAAACATGCAAAGACAGCAGCAATCTGAGATTCAGGAGTCACCAGCACTCTGAGAACCACCACGAGCAGCTCATCCATCAGTGGGCTGGGCAAGAGGAATATAAAGCAAGCTGGTGAGATGCTGCACATGCTGAGCCTGCTCCTTTTCTCCTGTATGCTCTTAAAACACAGGAGTAACAGTGTTGGAATTGGCACCATTCTGCTGGTGCATGTGAAGGAAGAGTCAGGCTTTCTAGGTGTCTAGTTCTTTAGTTGTCTCAGACTGGACAGGAGGATCATTTAAGAGGCTTTGGAAGCTGCATTCACCAAAAAGGCTGAGCTGAACCAGCACTTCAAAAATGGTGTTTTCTTGTGTTCTCTGAAGCACTTAGCTAAAGAATTTGAAATACATTATTACAGAGGCAGTGTCACCACCAGAGCCAGCCTCCTGTGGCTCTCAGCCTTTCCTCACCAGAAAGATGCTCCATTCCCCTCAGCATCTTCACAGACTCCTCTGGATTCTGCATTAGTTACCTCTCTCTTGAACTGGGGAGCCCAGAACTGGCAACAAAATCCATCTCCATTTCCAAGTGTGTCTTTATGTGCCTGCAGCTACTGTCATCCATATGTCAAACACAGCTAGGACCAATCATCTTCTTATTTAACTACAGGATGGTCTTGGTATGCAGATGATTGTCTGATCTTTTATATCAGAGATGCTTTCTTATGAAAAGCTATTCAGTTTGCTAAAGTTTTGCTAGATCTTAAGTACGTGGGTTGAAATTTTCCCTAATGGGTATTTGCTTCAGCAGATTTCTTTCCTTTTATTCTCTCTTTCTCTTCAAAATTCCTTTCAAAAAAATAGAAAAAAAAAGTTCTGGTTATTTTCAGTAAGCAGGTTTGAAAAGCAGCAGAAATACCCTTTTAACCCTCTACAGGCAAACAAAGGAAATTTCCTTTTCCCTTTGAAGAGCACGAGCATCTCTGTGCTTTGGAGAAAGGCATTTAGCAGAGAGGAGCTTGCTCTGCTCTGTTTTGTGCCCGTGCCACTTGCCAGCTTTGTGTCTGGCCCCTTCCTGGGCCTTTGGAAAGCTGCACTTTGCTCACACTGAGTCAGCAGAGAAATCCCACAGCACAAAATCCCCACCAACATGACTCCTGAGGAGCCACAGTGGGACAGGCTGGGAGTTCAAAGGGGTTTGTTCCCATGTGGTCCCAAGGAGCTCTTGTTGAGCACAGACAGCCTGGAGAAGGATGCTGGGACTGGGATGGAACCATTATGGACAAAGGGGCTGGGATGGAGAGTGGGATAGGTGACTTCAGAGCAAAGCACCAAACTAAGTGCCTCCATCTGCACCAGTAGATGAGATGGAGGTTCTGGGACTGTGCAGGCAAATGCATGAGTGTGAGGTGAAGAAGGTGTCCTGGCTTTGGATGGAAAGACTTCAAATCTTCATAAAATTGTGTGTATTTAAGGTTTTTTTATAGGGAATGTTGGGAACACTGATAAAAATCCTTGAGCTTTGTGCTTTTTGGGGGGGGAATCAGCCCTTCTAGTGCCCTGCTGCTTTCTACTTTAATTTCTCTGAAACTGTTACTTGATTAGCTATTAAATAAGTAAATAAGTTTTAAGTATTAAAAGCTGGGAGCCAAAGTGTTGCTACTTAGGGTGCTGTGAATCCCCTGTGCTCTCTCCCAGGCCAATGACTCCCAGCTGAGTCAGAAAAAAAGTGGGAATATTTTGTGAGTGATATGTTTATGTTAAGTATTTGTTTATATATGTGTGTATATATATATATTAAAAAAGCACTTTTCCATAAAATAGTGATTTATCTTTTACTAACCAATACTGAGTCCAAAGCAGTTCTTTGATTGTGACCTTTAATAGAATTTTTTTTTTTTTTCAATTTGCTGTTTAGCAGCTGACTTTTACATATTTCAGATAGAGCTATTTGAATATAGCCCATTCTGATTTTCCAACCTCATCATCATCTATTTTTCTAACAGGGTCACCTTTAACACATGATGAGACGAAGGTATTTTATTAACACCTCTTCTTGTTAGAAGCTTGTCTGATTGAAAGCTGCAATTTATTTATTTTTTTATTTAACCCAGGAGATTAAAAAAAAAAAAAAATGACTCGTGCACACCTTTGAAAAATTCAAAACTGGGTTTTACTTGGAGAAAAATGTACTTGGTTCTACCCCTTGTCTTCTATCTTGGATAGTATTTGGTAATCTACTGACTCTAAAAGATGTCTGATCTGTCCTCAGACATGGCACAGGGCTGCAGTTTAGTGGAATATCTGCTTTCTGCCTCAAAAGGCATTTAAAATACTTTCTCCATAATTTAAATGTACTCTGTAGTTTCTTCATTTCGGAGAGGAAAAAAAAAAAAAAGGCAAAAAAAAGCAAGAAAAATCAAAAAGCAATTCAGAGTTCCATGGCTGGGGGCTGCCTGTTAATCTTCTTCCATTGTTTTATTTACACAGATTTATGAAATCCCAGCAGAATGCTGTTTGTTTGTGTGTAGAGCTGCTGCTTTGATAGGAGGAGGAAGAAGCAGCTCTGCCCCTCGTACACAAATTCAGAAATGTTTATTCAATTTCAGCCTCATTTGTTTAATCTTTTAGACAACAATAGGAACATAGAAAGCTGATCACCAGGACTGTTGTTGGAACCAAACTCTAAAAACACAGATTTTTTTTTTTGCTTTATTTTTTTCTTGTTTTATCTGGAAGAAGGTTTATTTCTGGCCTGCTCTGACAGAAGGGTGATAGGTTTCTATCTCTTAGTCTAATTAATACCTTTAATCTTTTTTAATGGTTAAACAGTCTCCCTTTGGTTGCAAGGCAGAGAAGAGATAAAGGCACATAAGGCTGGAGGTTAATCCCTGTATTTTTATTTCTTAATTTCTGCTATAGGGATTCCCTTTCCATCATCTCTGTTTACTTTTAAGCACTCTTCAGATGCTGGGAGAAAGAGACAACAAAAAAGTTTGATTAGGGCTATCACTCAAGATTAGGCAGACATTAAACTTTTTGGGAATTTAATAAGAAATAATTGTTAGCTGAACGAAGGGGCTAATCTGGTTCCACATCCATTATTTGTTTTGTTCAGGGGTTTTGATTTCTACTGTCTGAGTAGGAAACAAAAAACAATATAATACTTCTCTGTGGCTGGTTTTGTTCAGTGCTTTCTGCCTCGTATTGTTTCAGGACAGATTGTATGTGAAACCTGGTTACACAGAGAATTACCAGTAAAAAATAGTAGGCAGCTGGATGAGGAAAATACTTTGAATTTGCCTTGATTTCTCCCAGTCTTAGGTCACCTCTTTAGGGCTAAAATCGAATAGCAAAGTTATGTTAAATATGAAATTAAAACAGCACAGAACGTTAATGGCATTTCATTTAATATGCTCTTGCCTTAGAAGAAGGAGGTGAGACTTTAAGTAAATTCTGAGGTGGTTTAAAGGACATTCTGAGAAAAAAAAATCTAATATGGGAATTTTTACCACTGAAAGTGCTGTAGGTCAAGGTGTCTGCCTTGTTGCTTCTGCAAAATAAAACAAGCCAACCAAGTTATTTTGTCTTCATAGCCTACAGAAGTGTGTTGGAGATGGATATGTTGTTATTTAAAGGTGGTAAGTACTATCACAGAGTTTTGCTGATAAAAATCACCTTTTCCTGACTTTTCTGTTTAGAATTTTAATGTGTTTAAGTGAACTGTAGATGTGGGAGTATTCTGCAAATAAGATTAGCAGCTCTGATGTAACCCTTCCAAAGAGATTAGAAGATTTAGGATTTGGGCTCAGACATGTATGTGTCCTCAAAAGAGAGTTAAAAAAAAAAAAAAAAGAAAAAAAAAAGGGATATGTTGTTTTTATTTTCCTTTGTATGTAAAGAAATACTGTCTTCTTCAGGAAGGGATGCTGGTACCTAGAGGAGCTTGAATAAATTGGACAACCCTCAAGGGGAAGAAATTGTTCCTCAGCTCCAACCTCAACCTACCCTGGGGCAACTCAAGGCTGGTTCCTCAGATTAATGGAGGTTTTTTTTGGATGTGAAGGACAGGTTTGGAACAGTATTAGGGTCTCAGGTAACTTCGTCACCGTTGCCTGCTGAAGTGTGAACCTTCACAAGGTCTGAAATGCTGTTAAAATAAGGTGGGCTCGGGGGTTTTTCCAAGGTGCTCTTCGTTGTAAAATCTCAGGATGCAGCTTGTGATGAAAAAAAAGAGTTGAGAAGCTCGTTAATTTGTAAGACTTGATTGTATTTCCCCTGTGCTCCATCTGCTTCCATTTGTTGTCATGTCTCATACCCCAGCGACAGAGTCTCTATAGCATGGAATGTTGGAACGAGGCACCTACTACAAGAAACACCTAATTTATTATTGGGTCAGCTAGGAGCTATAGTAATACAAATAATTAGCCTTAAGTGGCCTTTAATGAGGGATTGAAAAGAGAAGAGCATATTGCCTTTATACACGAGTTCATTAGACATGAATGTATGTTAAAAAGTCCATTTTAATTTAGTGCTTCATAAATAAGAGTGTCTTGTCACGAAGGAGAGAGGCAATGACTCTTTTCTTATACTGGCCTCACCTCATTATCAGGAAGATATTGGCAAATACTGAGAGCAGAAGGAGAGTCATGTGATGATTTCTAACCAGGTCGTGTCCTCAGAATTGCCTTCCCAGATAATATTTTAAGGCTGCTTTGTTGATATTTCAAATAGATACCTGGTCTCTGCCTCCCTAGGCAGAATCATATATAGGAGCTGGTATTGATTTCTGCAACTGATCCTTTGAAGGAAAGATTTCTCATTTTTTCCCTCCACAGTCTTAATGGAAATAAATTAAAAATTGAAAAGGGGACTGGAGAAATAGTCTCAGTTGGGGGGGGTAGGCTGGAAGACCTAACAATGTATAATTTAACTGCCAAATGATACCTGTCTACAATATTCAGAGGGTCAGCCCTTCACAAGAAATTATTTAGTGCATTAGAATTAGGTGTAATGGCCTAAAATATTGTCTGAAAATGTGTAAAATTTCCTTACTGGTAAGTCTGTGAGCTTTGGAAGAGTTGCAAGAGAAGTGGTAGAAGCCAATGGCTTGATATTTAAATATTATGCTGGAAAATTTGTCACAGGAAATAATTATGCCTCGCTTTAGGAAAAACCAGGTGACCTAATAAGACTTCTGAACCCATAAAATACCCTCTAATGAAATACTTCTATAATATATAAATTAATATATATAATATAACTTTGGAACAATTCCTGTCTCTCTTTTGGTGATGCTCTTGGGATCAAAGACACCATCGATGTCACCACAGTATTTGCTAGTCCTTGTAAGTTAACTGTCAGTTGTACAAAAAGCCTTAATAAACATCCATAGCCAATCCTGTTCTCAATTGGTCAACTAAAAATCAAACGTGTTAATTAGATAAGGAGGCAAAGAAAGGGCTGCTGTGGGAAATTTTTGTTGACAGAAAGAAAACGTGAAGTGTCTTGATGAGGCGAAGGCAGCTAGAGCAAAATTTCCATTCATAAACTGCCAGCCACTATTTTACTGTCTTCTTTATCTACAGGGTATTTTAAAAACGAATTAGCTACCGAAGCAATTAAGGCATAACACAGTATTTTCTGAACTGCTCCTTGAGTAATCCCAGTCTTGAGCAGATAATTGTCAGTAACACAATAAACATTTATAGCCTGTGTATGCCCCTTATGAGAAACGCTTTCCTGTCCCTCCCTTGGCTTTCCAGGGAAAGTGTGCTGTGCCCAAATCCCATTGTACGAATTGTCCTTTAATACAGATGCTATATGCATCAAAAATAACCACCCAGATTTGATCCAGAAGGCCCTTTGGAGTTCTGGAGAAGCACTGCTTTTTGATTTTATTCGGATAAACTCATTTCTGTTTCCCCCAGAGCTCGGATTCTGCTGGAAAGCTGGAAACGTGGTGATCCTGCTTCGTTTTGGGGAGTGTTTATTCTGAAAAATAGCATCCTGTAAGGTAGCTCTGAGTGACATTGTTGTGCTGCCCCTGAGTCAAATTCTGGCAGATAAATCTGGTTGTCAATTTTGCCATTGTGAGAGACTCGAGGTTTTGATGGCATCTACTTGTTTGTTGTGTAACAGGAGCAGCAATGCAAAGGAAGTTTTACTAAAGGATGACTGAAAATAGACTCAGTTTTATAAGTGTAGAAGAGGTATATGCTTTTTTTTTTTTAGAAATATAACCTGAGGGATTTGGGTTTTTTTGGCTTTTCTTTCAGCTTAGAGCACCAACAGTATTTTAGATTAGACCCTTTCTCAATGTCACCAGGACACACCAGCATTGTTCAGCTTTGTTTCCATCTGTGTTTGCTTTCTGAAGAAAATGAGCTGAATTACAGTACCTCTGATGTAAGGAAGGTCTCAAGGCCAGCTGTGCTCACAGACCATAGCAGAGGCAGAAGCAGCTATGTTTGGCCAAACCCAGAAGTTTTGCTGTCCATCCATTTTAGTCTGGAGAGGAGAAGACTGAGAGGGGATCTAATGAATGTCTAAAATACATGAGGGCTGAGTGTCAAAAAGGCAGGGACATCCTCCCTTTATTTGTCCCTTGTGATAGGACAAGGGACAATGGATCCAGGCTGTACAAAAAGTTCAACATGAGGAAGAATTTATTTACTGTGAGGGTGACAGAGCCTGGAGCAGACTCCCCAGAGGGAGGAAAATACCTTGTCTTAGTTCACGGGCATCTAGAAACTGCCAGCATGAGCATTTCAGACCTAACAGTCATGCCAGCAAAGCAGGCAGGATGGTCTCCTCTGACACAGCCATATCCAGAGGGGCTCTGGGCAGAGCAAACCACTCACTCCACGGTGCAGCTGCCACGAGTCCAACCCAAGAAGGAGATGTGATGTATCTGAGTGGCCGTCAGAGCACCACTGAGAGGGAGCTGCAACAACCCACGTGGGAGATGCTAAAGCATGGCCCTGAATAGTAAAGTCCACACTGAAAGGGGGGGGAAAAAAAAATAGCCACTATAATTGTGTAAGTATAATTCACGCAGTGGAGCTTATCAAGAGGCATTTGTGTGTCAGTGATGAGACCACCTTTGCAAAATGTGTGTATTTACTTTGTAAATTAGCCAGAGAATGTGCAATTTATTTCTTTTGCTGCTTCTTCATTAAGCCGTAGTGCTGAAACTGAATTATATTTGCTATAAAGCTTGTTCAGTAATTTATCTCCAAATGTAAGGAATGCATCTCTGTTCCATACTTGAAATGGATGAAGCCTGTTACGACGACTGGGGTTGATTAGGAATGCTGTCTCAAAGTCCTAATTTAAAATGGAACTAAATGTGCTGTAACTTTAAAAGATTTGCTACTTTTAAAAGACTAGGGAAAAAAAAAAAATAAAATATATATATATATATATAATTCTTTCAAATGGATAAGCTACTTTACCCAGAGCTTTTGTGAATATACAGAACTGGAGAGAGATGAAGGCTCTGGCTTTATTTACATGTCACTCTCGTAGAATGACAAACTCTAAATCACTGTCAGTCTGGCCACAAAGTGTTCTCATTAGCTTTACCAGGGAGCCAGAGCTCTTCTCATGTTGGAAGGAAACCACATCAGAAGGGACCAGCTTCTCTCCTGTACTGGAGAGGATCAGAGGAGGAGGTTTTCCCTGCCAGCTGACAGCTCTACAGCTGTGCCTGTGCCTGTCAAACATCTGTCTGGAACAACCTCTTCTGGCTGGCTGAAGGTGTCAGCTTCAGAAGGTGATGGGTCTCCCAGGGCACCCCAAAATAAAGAGAGGCACTGTGCTGGGTTCTCTCACACGTGCTGTCCCAGCAGGGTGAGAGCAGCTGCCTGCAGTGCTGTGGGAGCTCAGCCTTGTGTAAACAGGACCACAGAATCACACACTGGTTTGGGT
>WYEA01014309.1:27625-56802 GCA_033558465.1 Alcedo atthis | reverse complement strand
CCGACCCCCCCCTAGCCACCCCGCAGTACCCCCCCCCCCCCCAACCCGTTTGGCAATTTGGCCAACAACAATAATTAAAGATTAGCCTTCCTTTTGTAATTAAGGAAATTTTTCTGTTATTTCTTACATTATTAAGAACCAGCTCTGCAAATGCATATGCCATGGAGCTCTTCTCCAGGATGCAACATTAGCTTTGTCCTCTCTGAGCTCCACAAACACCTTCTCAGTATGGATTGGATAGTTCATTGCCTCCTGGTTTTGTTTTGGTTTTTTTTTTCAGTTATTTTCTTTCAGGAACTTCACCTTCCTTTGCCAGAATAAAATATCCTTAAAAGCAAAGGAAGACCTATTAGCTAAATCTCAGTGGTTTGTTTAGCTTTGTGCTGTATGGGGTATTTTTGTGTCGTTATTAGTTGTTTGTTTTCCTTTTGCCTTTTAAAAATTTTGTTGGATTTCTTTTTGTGTTTGTTTTTTTTTTTTTTTGGTTTTGTTAGTTTTAACTTTTAAATGGAATCTGAATTCACAGGGGTATAGCAAGGCCAGAAGTATATTTGCATCTATTTGTAGCTTTGGAGATAAATACTTTTTTTTTTCTTTTAAAATTTAGGTCTTTTTTTTTCCTGTATAAGATGTCAATTCTGCTTTGCTTTATGTTGATCAACCCTTTCTAGTCTAGCTGATAGATCTGTCCCTTGCCTTCTGTCACTAGCTGGATAAAAACAATACTATTCTGTTGGGTTTTTTTGTTTCTTTTCTTTTATTTTTTTTCAGTTGTCTCTTCCCCAGACTCCTGAGATGAAATCTGCAGAGAGAAACCCTCTTTAAAAGGATCCCAGTGTGAAGCTTCCCAGACTTTATTCCATTAAATGAATAGCACTGACAGCAATTACTGAAGTCCTCAGAAACCTGAAACCCAATGTTCCTCTCCCTGGCTCATATGAAAACCACGCTGATGGGAGAGAAATATATAAATAAAAATACAATAAAATATATTTTAGAGAGCTAGTCTGCAATACATTCTTAATTTCTATTGTGTAATGGAATGAGAAAGAAAGGATTATTGAAAACACATTATGCACTGTTCCCAATAACCCCACAATGGTTTTTTTTTTCAACAGCTATAATGAGTACTTCCTATAATAGGTTGTATGATTAGTATTGGGAACACTTCACACTGCAATTACATTAGTCTTAATGAGTGAATGCTAACATTTTAAAAAGCATATTTAATCGTAGCAAGCTTTTCTGACCAGGAAGTCACAAGCAGTAAAAATCTAAGCATGAGACGTTTTACTCAGAGTTATTTTCATTAATTTGATGAAATGTTTGTACATATACTTATAAATAAATAAATAAATAAAAAGTTGTTTGATGAGAGGACCTGCCATGACCCCTGCAGTCTGAGAACCTGATGTTTTTCCTGCTTTTCAGGATAATTGGAGTGCATGGTACTACTGATAAAAATGGACCATTGGGTCTGATCAAAAAGCTTGATTTTGCACATTAATTGCTACAGTCACTAGCCTGCTAAAGCCCATATTTCTAGAATGTGTCTTCTTTGCTGACTCACAGTCAGGATAATTGCAGAGCATCTTTGGGCAGACTCACCCTCTCAACAACTGCATTGCAAATGTGGATGCACTGGCTCTATGCCTTGCTGCCAGGAGAATCCATCCAGTTAGAAAACATCTTTCCCCTTTTCCAACTCACAGAAAAGAAAGAGGAAACAACCTCGTGGGAGCAGAAGATGGAAACTTTGCAGAGGTTAGGGAAAAAGAGGGATTCAGTGGCAGCTTAAAAAAAAAAATTAGTGCTAAAAGGGATTCTAATCTTTGGGAGGAAAAAAAGTGCACAAAGTATTTGAATGGTCTGGCAGAAATGGTCTGATTTTGTTTGAGATAACATCAAAATACCTAGGCTTTAATATTTTCTTTAATGACCAATTCTGTGAGCAAGCACATTACACTGGTATCAAATAGCTGCAGATATCAATGCACTTGATTACATTTACAATCCAATTTTGAGCTATTCAGAATAAATTGCCTCATACTGTATAGCAACATGCTCTTTATTTCCCTGTCATCCCTCAGTCTCATAATACATAGAAATGATGGTTGTAGCACCATTTATGAGCAGTTGCTTTCCACACAGAGTTTTCACTGTTTTGATTGTTACTGAGGTTTAGCCTTATCAAACTGTTCCATGCAGAAATTTACATGCATAAATTACTTCAAAAGCAGATTTTTCTCCTAGATGTGCAGTTCATTTGCTCAACTCCTTTCTATGACAGGAGCTTGAGATTTAGCTCCACGATCCATATTTATATTAATGTAAATTTTAGAAATGTGATTCCTATTGTTCACTGGCTGTCATTTTGACTGATCAGCTCTTACAAAAACCAGGATGCTTATTTTACATCTAAATAGGGATTCTAGCATTCCATTGACTATTTTTGAAGCCTTGGACTTAAAATTTATAGTTACAGCTATTTGGGGGGAAAAAAAAGAAACTGGTTTCCACTTATATTGCATTTGAAAGTACCATATCTATAGATTAATAACCCATGAAGCTATATCTGAATAATTTACACTGCACAGTAAGTATCATGGATTACTTGCTCTGGTGGTAAATATTCATAATGAAAAAAAATAATAATCCCAAGCATAAGCAATTTTCAAACCTGTCTTTCTTACTCACAAAGACTGAAGAATAACACTGAATATTTCTTTAGGTGTCCATATGCTGGTTCATTTTCAGCAGATGGTCTCTAATAGATTGTTGTACTGTTGGTATGGTTACCCAAAGCACATTTTTTGATCCTGACAAATCTCTTTTTCAGACTTAGGATATCTCATATCTACTTAGTGAAATACATGTGTATCCTAGGGGGAAAGCAGCACATAGTTTTATACACACAAAAAGCTGTAGCTAGATGGAAAAAACTGTCCTGGGAAAGTATAGACATTTACAGCCTGAAAACTGACCTGGAAAAAATAGAGCAGGAGTTACAGAAAAACACCTGATTAGGGAATAGGATCTACATTTATGCTAACACAGAACTACATCTGCAAAGGCATTTAAGTTAATAAATAAGATCTGTGAGGTTCTGATCTAAACCTTCTGTCAATAAAAGCTGGAAAAGGAAAACTATTTCTAAATTATTGATGTAATGAGTACCTGTTTAAAAACCTCTTTAGGACTTCTGCGAGAAACACTGGAATAAATTCTAAATTACAGAAGTGGCTTGAAAACCCCATTCCAGTGTTTATAGCTAGAGATTACACTCATCCTATCATCTTTCTCACAGAGAATTTCAAATGCTGGATGGCAACAGAGACAAGTTGTGTGGAGAAGGCAGCAGCACATCAGCTCAGAAGCATGTGGCCTCCAGCTGCTTTCTTCTCTGGTTTTAGTTGGCTGATTTGATTTGGTTTGGTTTGTTTATGGGTTTTTTTGGGTTTATTTTTCCCCCCAGGGACTCTGTGCAGGTACTGACAGCTTCCCAGCAGCTGGTACCACAGGCTGAGAGCACCCAGCCAGCTGCTGCCCACGCTGAGGGGGGCTGCTCAGAGCAACCCACGTGCCCTGAAGGAGTGTGGAGGGTGTCTGAACCCTTCTGCTCTTCCACGTGCCCCAGCTTAGGGATCATTGAGGATAGGGAATTAGGGAGGTGGCCAAATATGTGTTAAAAATAGAAAGGCAAAATGCTAAAGAGTTTGAGAAAGCCTGTTCTGCTTCACTCAGGTGATAAATCTGCTTCTGAAAACCAAGGGTTATCCTTCTCAGCAAACTGTGCTCAGGAAGAGTTCTAGTGTAAAAATTCTGTCAAATAATTATTTCTCTTCATGCTGGCACTTAACTGAGACAACTTTTCTCAAAAGTCCTACTGCCTTTTTCATTATGTAGGGGTTTTTTTTTTCTGATTTAAGTGAAAAAGACTACAACAGCAACCTGCCTCTTTTCTCATGGAGTTCTAGTGTCTGCTCCATAATGCTGCCATCCTGTAGAAAACTCTGGCTGCAGTGCTGTCCTAATAATGCACAGGGGGGAACAAAAATACACATTATAGAGACCTCAGCTAGATGCAAGTTTTCAGTGATTGCCTTTTCAGCCACAACAGAAGCCTTTTAACATTTTCACGAGCTCATTCCTTTCAGAGAAAATGAGAAGAAAAAGAATTCAATTATGGAAAGAGCTGCCTGTGTCAGCAAAAGGAACCTTTAGATCTTTGCACACCTCATCAGCTTGAGCTGAGAGTGACTAGTAGCTATCATGAGCTATACAACAGCATAACAAAGACAAGGCACACATTATGCCCACAGGTTTTACAGATACACAGTAATACAGTGAAACCCTAAAATCCTGTGTTCAGTTTTCATGCTCTTCCCACTCTCTTGTGCAACCATTCCAACTGCTCCCAATTTCAACTTTTATTTTGCCTCGTTGCTTTTGTACCTCTGTTTCTTTCCCCAGTCTGCAGCCCTACTTTTCAGGCCTGCCATCCTGCATAGAAATTTCCATTTTAAGCTAATTGCAAACCAGACCTAGTACCCCAACTGGTGTTTGCCTCTTGGATCTCAAACCCAGGCTCTGTGTCCCACCACAGTCAGCTTCCTCAACCATTTCTTAGAAGCCTCCCTTTCTCATCCAGCTCTTTGTTGATCAGTGTATGAAGACCACAGATCACTTCAGAAAGCTGTCAGGATTTTAGCAGGTTGAATGTAATGAAGTACATTTGCCAAACTGGTAGGTTGGACTGGTAAGTCATTTTTCTGTTGTGGTTGCTTGTAGATTTATAACCCTGTGACAGCACCAGTATCTTTTCCCAATACCTGTTCAGCTCTTTAACTCTTTCTCATCTGTGGGAACTCTACAGTCACATAGAAAAGAGAAAAAGATACTGAAATATCATCACTGAGGAGGATAATGTTGTCAAAACTGTAGCAGCACAAGTCTTAAGATGCTGTTCTGCATCCCTTCTGCCATTATATTCTCTATTTAACTTGCAGCAATGTTGTCAGCATAAAGACATATGCCACCAGGTCTATAGTAGTAGTAATCACTAAGTATATTACCAATATTTTCTGTTAAAATTAAACATAAAATGCCAGTCTGCTCTGTCATGGCACAACTAATTCAAAAGCCATTAATGTGCTTTTTCAGGCAGCACTACCTTTGCTTATTTGTCAATACAGACATTGATTTTGAAAATTTCTATGGTCTGTGCTTCCATAGACACAAAACACTTTGCCTGCAAACTGCATCTGCTGAAAATG
Source organism: Alcedo atthis (assembly GCA_033558465.1). NCBI lineage: Eukaryota > Metazoa > Chordata > Aves > Coraciiformes > Alcedinidae > Alcedo > Alcedo atthis. Next base: position 51,526 of record WYEA01014309.1, on the reverse strand, counting down.
AAAACCTCCTTCTTGTAAGACAGAAGAATGCCATGTTTCTCAATAAGCTCTTCAAAACACTTTACATATCCTGACAAATCCAAGGCCAAAGATGTAAACTAGTAAACATTTAACATGGATAGGTAACTTGTTTTGCATTAGAAAACTGTTGATTCGTGCATGTGTTCTGGAGTGTGATTTCCAAATGGAGCAATCAAAGGTAATTCTCTGGAACAGCCATTCTTTAAAGTTTACAGAAATACATTATTTACTTAATTTCAGAATATTGAATAAGGTGCATTGATGTTTCCAGTCAAGCAAAGCATCTCACTGGCCATCTCTTCCAGATGTCTGAAAGTTCTCCTTTATGTTGTTTAGTGTCTTATTAAGTGATCTTAAATATTTTTTAACATCCAGCTGGGAATAAACAATTGAAAATTGCAGGTTTTAGTAGACCCATTGAAGAACAGAATCTAAACACATTAATTGTGTTTAATTAACATACAGTGAAATTTAATATTGAGTAGCAACTTGAAGCTCTAAAATGAAGTGTTTTCTAAAAAACAATAAGGCAAATAAATAGGGACAGTCCAATGAAGATCCTGTTCATTCCTATTTGGAATAGTATTTATTGTAATGATAAAATTCTCAGGAGAGTAAAGGCTATTAAGTAAATGCTTTCATATGTTACACTGATAGTATCTTGTGTAAATTTGCTAATTTACAAAGACCTCTACCAATATAACTAAAAAACATATTTGCAAGATAAAATTTCATTTTTCAGGAAGATAAAACATGGCTTAACTTGCCTTAAAAACCCTTAATAAAGGAAGTGTATTCTATCTTGATCCTTGAAAAATATATATGGAACTCAGGTAGCATAAACTGATAGATTCTGCTGTCACATATTTCCTTAATATCCTGAGACATAATTTGTATTAGAAACTGAATTATCTGTCTAACTAAAGTCCAAACCTTTTTAGGGAAAGGTGTATCTTTTGGAGACAGCAACCCCCTACCTGCTGCAGCTGTGAAAAAATTAACATAGTACCTAAAAAACAATTAGTACAGCTCTTCCATGACCACTCACAGAGAGTAACAGAGATTTTGGGACTAAATGATTCTTTAACACTTACTAGAATGTGTCTATTCAGCTGAATATAAGAACTGCATTTGGCACTTCTTTTCCCTCTGGAATAATATTATTTTTTTTCCCTGTTTTGTGCATATTTCTCTCTTTTTTTTCCATCAAAATGATTTCTATTCACCATTTTTTTTTTCAATTTTAAATAAAGCCATCTGTTTAAAAGCACTTCATATGTGAAAATAAGCACCACAGGAAAAAACATCAAATGAACAATACACAAATGAAGTGTTGTAATACTCCTAAGCTGAGCCCTGTTGTTTACAGAAAATGTGCTGTACCAAAAATGCCAGAGACAGCTACTGTGGTTCAATTCAAAACAGTCTTAGTGTATGCTAATTACAAATAAATAGAGGTAAAAAGCTGTATAAACAGCACTTTCTCTTGCCTCCTCCTACCAATCCATGAGTAACTTGTGTGTAATATCTGTATCCCAGACATACACAGAAAACATAAGAGCTGTGGATCTACCACAGCTAAGAGGGTGATGCTCAACTCCAACTCTCAGTGACCAAAAGGACACCAAGAAAACCCTAATATGAAATTATTCAGGCAGGGGGGTTGGACTAGATGATCTTCTAGGTCCCTTCCAGCCCCTAATATCTGTGATTTACTGTGATTCTGTGATCTTTGAACACGTCACACGAACAGAGCCAGCACAAGTATGGCCATCCAGGAAAGGTAGCAAAAGAGTTTAGCAAATTAAGAGTTTCCTTCCCCTTACCTTTTTCTTCATTTTCACATTTTTGAAAATGGCATGAACCCTCCACGTTTTGGCAAACATTGCTCCAAATGCAGTTGTGTATCCCACTGTAAGAATCCATGTTCGCACCTACAAATATAAATATATATATAAAAAAAAAAAAAGACAAAGCCATTTCATTTCCAGTAGACAAGATGGAGATCAGAATTTCAGACAACTTTTGTCTCAACTTTAGACAAAAATATTCAAAGGACTTCACAAAAATGTTGGCATTTCAGAGCTGTCTCGTTCATTACTTTCTTGCTTTTTTTTTCTTCCCTCCATTCCCTTTCCAATTATAAAAAATTTAGATGCTGAATTAACAATCTCTTACATATATAAAACCACAACTCTGCTGGAATATGTGACTTTTTTTTTTCACTTTTATTGTGTCCTGGGCAGACAGAACTAGTGGAGGAAACCAAGAGACTAAGAATATATAAAGAACCCAGGAAGCAAATATTAACATCACCACTGAACAGAAATTAGCAGGGAAGTAGAGATGTCATTCAGATTAAAGAAGAGAAAATTGTGAGGTATTGTATCACTTAATATATCACTTAATGTGATGCCTGAACATTCTGGAATGTTAGGAAAAAATAAATTATCTGATGGAGAATGACAAAACAGGGCAAGCCTCAGGGGCAAGATCATCAGATCTTGCAATATCTTCAATATGGGCCTAGGAAAAAGGAAAAATTACCACAGAAAATTACCACAGTTCCTTAAAATAAAGATATATGTTCAGATAACCATATTTAGCATTCATTTTTGGATGCTATTAATAAGTATTCTGCATTTTTGTGTACAGTTTAGTGATATATTTGGCAAACAGATACATGGTATTTTCATGTCTCTAATAAGGCTGTTTTGTTCTCACTGAAACAGTAATTGCCTCTTGGGAATAGTAATAAATTCAGTTATGTTTGTAATATGTTTCTAACCCAATATTCAGAAAAATGTTGTTTCCAGCATGTTTCACTCAAAAAGTTTTATGTATTCCTGACCTGGGTCGTGCAAATGGCAATAATATAATTATTGGCTATACTGAAAACATCCTAACTTAAATATACAAAGAGATTTTGTCAAAATGAGATCACTGTTGCTAAGAATGAGATGGTAAGTTTCAGATGAAAATAAATTTTTAATTTTGAAGAAAATGACCTCAGATTTGCCTGCTATAATTCATTCATTCAACCAGTGAAACAAAAAACTTAGAAAACAGAAAAAGTTTCTGCAATACATATGTCTGCCCATTTATATTGAATATATTATACCTCCAAGTCCCACTCATTTGAAAGAACGTGATAAAAATAACATCAATAAATGCAATTAGACAGCTCATCACTCATTCTCTCATGCTGTAAATTTTTAATGATGTGTTTAATGATGCAATCCCCTCTCTAGGTCCAAAGATGCACCCAAGGGTACTGAAGGAAGGGGTAGAAGTGCTCAGCAAACCACTTTCCATCAGCAGCCCTGGCTAAACTGGGAGGTCCCAGCTGAAGAGAAGTTAGCAAACGTGACACACAACTGACAAAGTGATTTGATATTGCAGCCCATTATTAATAAAAGAAGCCATCTAATTGTGAATGAGTTAGTGAAGGGAAATTAGGAAATTGTGAAAGCATCAGAAACATTCTGAAGAAGAAGTAAAAGATTCTGTTTAAATACTTAAAGAATGGAGTATACAAATAAAATCACTATTTTAGGTAGTTAAACTGCAGGTAATATTATTTGAATTTATTTAAAAATATATCTTCTAATACAATTACAATTCTTCATAAAATTAGAAAATAAGGTTATCTTGGAAAATGGACTGAACTGTTGAATGATAAAAGCTTTACTTTCAAAGAACTTCCATTATTTTTCTGACCACCATCTCAATATATATTCAGAAGACCACACAGTATGAATTGACAGAGACTGCCTGTGAAGGTGCTGAGTTCACAAAAGCAATAATAAAAATTTCAAATATCATTATTATTTGAATGAGATAGTGAAACAACTTGGTTCTTTATTAATTTATTCACCAGTTAGTAAAACATTTCGATTCTGCTCCTACAGAGGAGTCAGATTTAAGAGATTTGAAAGCATATTATTTCCATTTCAAGCCTTTAATTTTAATTATTTCTTTTACATAAAAACTTTCAAATCTTTCTTGCATAGTACTTGACAGAGAACTCCATCTTAGCTTACGAGACTCAGACTGATTCATTTTGGGAATATTAATAATTAGTATTGGAGATGCCCTAGGTTGGAAGCTGCAGCATCCCCAAGGTTGGGCTGCATCTGAACGTTGGTGGTATCTTATTATTATGATGAACAAAAATGTGCCATCTGAACCAGTTTTTACCAATGCTTGATCCTTCTTCTATTATTAACTACTCCTAATTATTCTTTTCTTATTCTATGGCAAAATCCCCAATGTGAGTGCAAGGCAGGTCCAAGAGAATGAGTTCATCCACTTGAATGACATTTTTATTATTTATATTAAACTTTTTTTTTCACACATGTTTACAACTTTTAACTCATTCTTTAGAATGTGTGTGGCACTGACATTGTTCTTGTAAAAAGTAACAGTAAGAGAGAACTGAATCCTGCTGTTTTCACATAAATTAAGTACAGTGGTTCCTCACATGCCATGAGATCCCCTGGAGTGATTTCTTAATATATTTCAGACCATTTTTCAGAAAGAATCCATGGGTAGTGTAAAATATATTCCAATTGCTCCTGACCCTGTAAAGGGGCTTTAAAATCTGTTGTCCTACTGAAAGAAAGGCAGAATGTTCTAAAAAGATTACCTTAATAAACCTCTGGCAAGGTTGTGGTGTATTTACTTCAGCTTATGAAAGAATTTTGTTTCAAGAATCTACTCAGCCTTGTAACTTTTGTCTGTACTTTTAAATTTTTTATTTTTTTTCCCCAAGAAAATGTCATTGACTAAAATAGAAGCTGATCAGGCTCATGTTAAACTCAGTAACAGAATTGCCTTTGAATTAAATAGGAGCAAGATCAGTCTCAGACTGAACGACAGGGAAGACAATTATGGAAGTGATTATACAGAAAAGGAAGATTAAAATTAACAGCCAAACAATTAAGTAGGAAATAAACTAAAGAATACATGCAAAATGAAAAAGGCCAGACTAAAAATACAAACAAAAGCTATGGTTTGCAGAGACAAAGAAATGGATTAGAGGTCCAAATCCTTCTGAAGTTTAGTAGGAGCTGAGTGTCCCTCTGTTGCTTTTTTAATTCCTGGTGACAATTAAACAGTTTGAGGAAAAGAACTAGGCAATTACAAAGTCTAAAGTGAGGGAAAAAAACCCAAATCAAACCCTATGACAAATCCTGAAGAACATTAAGGGTACACATAATGACCTTGTTATTAAGTAGTCTACTATTACTTAATACTGGGTAGAGACCATGGTCATTTTCCTACACCCTGGAGTACTTAATCTTATTTTTAGCCCCAACTTGATCAGTTATATCCACAGAATATGAGCATCATTTTATTTACCTACTTGAGGGAGATGCACAATGAGGACACTATGATCCTCCTTAGGCCCATAGCAGCTTTTCCTCTCATAGCAGTTTCAACTTGCAAAGATGTTACTCATCTTAAATGTAAAGTGTGAAATTCTCAGTAGAACATATTAGAGAAGTCTAAACGTTATGATCATATCTAATATTCTCTCTATTTTAAGCATCTCTATTTAGTATGTCAGCTTAAACTCTATTAATAGAAGAACATGTCACTGGCTTTGCTAATTTTGAGCCTCTCTCTTGCATATAATGAATACTTTCAATTATTTTTCCACTTGCTTGCATTTTTCCAGTTGGCATCATATCTTGTTTCACACCCTTACTTTTAACTTCTTTTTTTTTTTTTTTTTTTGCTATAATACCATGGTAATTCTGAGATTAAAAACAAAGATAGATCATTCTCATTTTCTCTCTCTCTTGCCCATATCTGAAGCTCTTTCTACTTTGGCAGACATATGCATTTAATTAAATATTGTATTGCTTTTCATTTCTCTGTGTGACTAATAAAGTTGTTATTAAGTAAGATATGATCTAATGGTTCTATAATCCACTGACCACTCTGTCAGAATTCACTTTGGACATTCTGAATTCTGCAGAATTGCAGTTTTACAGTATGACACCTAATCTCTAATTGTGACACAGAACTAAATAATGCTACATTTGGGATTATGAATTCTTATAAGATATTTATAAGATAAATAAGAACACAAATTACTATGTATTTACAGATACTTGACTACTTTTCCATAGAAAATGGGCATACAAAGATAAAAGTGAGTTAGCTTGGGAAGCAATTACCTGCTCTAGCACTGACTCAACCCATATAACTTCAAAGATTTATACAATACCCCTATTTGGCAAATTATTTGACCATGTGTTTGAAGTGCTTTGCTGACTCTCAACTTTGCTGACCACAATTCCCCCTTCCTTGACATGATTCTTTTCCATGCCTGAGATGTAGTTCTTATACCCCCACATGTTTCTGGCTCAATGTCTTTTGTCCATTGTAGAGAATTCTTTTAAAGATTAAGTCACAGTCTTGCACGAAATGAGAATTTTAAACAAATATTTAGTTTTAGAACTAGAATGGATAATCAAAATCATGTATGTCCTGGGGAATGGGTGATCAACAGCAGTTTGTTCTGGTCTGATGCTGTAAGAACAGGTATCTGCTAGTAGTTTCCTTATGAAACCACTAAGCATATTGCCCATATGGAAACATGGATGTTCAAGACATGGAGCCAAATGTACAGGCTGTACCCAGCACTTAGTGGGTGATCTGAGAAGAAAGGAGGAGAGACAAGAGTTCCTGAAGAGAAAAATATGTTTGTCTTACATATTTATGAATTCCCTAGCATTAATTCAGAGTTTTTGAGATACAAGGGAAGTGGACTGCCACATATGGTGGCCATATAAAGATGGCCTTCTAAGAGAAGCATAAGTGATTTCATAAAAAAAAAGGAAAAAATGGAGGAGAAAATCTTATAAGAATTATTTTAATGAGCAGGATCTTAGAAAAAAATATTTCTGATAGAATGCTTCTGAAGGGTTTTGTGCATCTAAAAGGATTTTGGATGTTAGCTCATTTTTGAGCATTGAGACTGAGCTGTTTCACATTTAAAGGAGAATTGAAATTTATTTTTATATACCTAAATCTGGATGGAAACCTGGTCCCTAGAACATCTCCATGCTCATAAGTAGCTCTGGTTCCCACTTTCTTCCCTTCTGTTCAGTGGTACTTGGCTGCTTCAGGAAGAGGGTTGTAGCCTAGTCATGCAATGGTTTACAGACTGGCACTGAAATCAGGAGCTATGAATAGAAACCCCTCAAGGCTGAGCAGATATCAGGACCTACAATGTGCATTTCCTGCCACTAGATTCTTCTGCAGCAGAGGGTTCTTTTGCTGCTAACATTTAGGTATCCAAAATGCAGCTGTGTCCTGGTGCAGTTAAGGGAGCTAAGACTACACAGAAATTTCTGTATGTTCACCTATATTATTTCTTTGAAATGCCCTCTGTAAGTCTGACTGTGTATTACAGAGGCAATACAAGCTTTGAAGTGGACATATTTAATTTTATTTCAGATTTCCTTGTTTTGATTTAACTAGAATATAGTCTACATGAACCTAGGCTTGTGTAAATTTGTAGTGTAGCCTGGAAAAAGTAGTAAAAGTCTTTGGAGATTAAGCCAAAAATGCTGTGTAAAAAGACCTGGGCAGCAGATGTGAAGTCTAAAAATATAGATTCTGTGAAAAAAAAAATAGTAGCTTCACAGATTACTAGCTGTGATACTATGAACACAACCTTTAACAAAGCCTCTTCATACATATAACTTCAAAACAAGAAAGTCTGAGGCCAAATCCCAATGCACCTGAAGTAATGCACTATTAGTAATAAAAGATTTTTGTGCATGCTTCAGACCCAGAAAATATTCCAGGAAAAAAAATAAGAAAATCAATGATTAAACTGAATGAGACATCCAACTACTGAACTTTTCCCTTTTCTTTCAGAGCTTTCTGCAAGACCATCTTCAAGCAGAATATATGGAATTACTTACTGTGCAAAGTGTCTCAAATGTCTTTTCGGAGACAAAGGATCCATCAAGACCAAAAAGAAAAATAGATGCATAAGAAAGCATCCCTCCAAGGATAATAAGGTTGTTCATGTAGGGACTGGACATCTTTATTAGTCTGTGGACAAAAGGTGATAGTGCATTAAAGAGGAGAAGATTACTGCTAGGTGGTTACAGCAATAAAGAAGAGCTTTTTGGAGCTGGGCAGACAACACTTCATGTAGAACTCCATGAGATCTACAAGCATGTCCACTGTTGGCTTTGTACATTGTTTCAGGTTTTTGATTGCTTAGTAAAAAGACCTGCTATTTTACTGGTGGATTAATTAGCTAGGTTTAATGTTAATAGCAGATGGTCCAATATAAATAAAATACTACACTTTCCAGACAGTATAAAAGAACTTAACAGAAGAGACAATCTGTTTCAATGTGAAAATACTATACTATATAATTGAAATCACTATACAGTGCTTTCAATTAAGTAGTTCTAAAATATCTTTCCAGTTTTAACATGTTCCTGATGATAGATTAATATACATAGATAACAGATACTATAAAGATATATATATGTTATATATATAACATATATAAAGATATATTAGATATGTTATATAGCTAACAGATGCTATAAACATGGCATTTAAATAGGAAAGAAGTAGTGAGGGAAGTAACATGAGTGTCTCACTTTTGATTTCTGTTTTTGATGTTAAAGAACAAGAAAGCACTGGCCATTATCATTCCTAGGATGGTGAGGGCAGACAGGATGCTGTAGAGAGGCAGGGAGATCTTCCGTAGCTCCTCTTGAATTATTGTTTTGTCCTTTGGAGGCTCAAGTCCTAGGGTTACAAGAAGAAAAAAAAAAGGCTAAAGCTCACCCAGCTGTAGAATTTCTGTAAGAAAATTTGCCTCTCTTAGTACTATACCTCAGTTTCAACTGTAAAACACAGCAGCAGCAAAAGAAATCACTGACTTTGACAGACATATGTTAGAATAATTGATTGACATGATTTGTATTTCTGGAGCAGTTAAATATTCTCTTTGGAGAAAAAAAACCCACCACAACAAAACCCTAATGCAGAACTCCATAAAATATATGCTAGCAATCCTAATTTTCAAGCGTAAATAAACACTAAAATGCATCCTATGACTCAATTTTAGCAGGAGGTGACACTTGGCTGAGACAAGTGACAGCAGCAAGTAGAAAACAGAGAGCATCATTTCTCTGCAGCCTCTTTTTATTAACAGGGCAAATTGACATGGCTTTATCTAGACAGCTACCACAGCTGGAGCCCACTGGCAGCAAGACACAGCAACACAGACCTTGGCAGTGCTGCTGGGCTGAACACCCTCTCTAGCCCCATTTCACATGAGCCATTTCAAAGGCAGCCTTGGTATTTTGAAATCCTTTTTTTTTTTTTTTTTTCTTTTTCTGACTGCCTAACACCCAAAGAAAACCAGCTACCTCCTTCTTGTGTGTGCAAATACAAGCACAGGACAACATCCCTCAGGTAAGATGACCACTGTTGTTTGGAGAAGATCCTGGACCTCTTCACAGTTTTCTCTCCTACCTTGGAACCTGATGCTATTGTTGATTATTTCCAGTTCATCAGCCACAGCATTGTACTCTCCCACCTTCACTTCCTTCCTTTCTGCAGAGAAACAAACAAGAGTGATTGTTTATGGCAGTTCACATGTTCTCAATTATTCAACTGGGTTTGCCTTCTCTTCAGACAGCACGTCAAAAGGCAAAGAAATATGCCTGAAGTGCATGAATTATTAAAGCAGAATGCCAGACAGCTAACATCATTAAAAGAAATATTTCTCATTCTGTAAAGAAATGCAAAGTGTTTCAAGAGCTCATTTACATGATCAGGGAATTGTTGTTACTGGGCACAGACATCTCCATCTTGAAGATCACACACTCTCTGCCTCACACCATGCAGGACATTTGGCTGGGGGAACAGACACAGCTAAATCATGAATTCCACTCTCAGTTAAACAACCAGGACATCTTGCTTAGTGAAGCATTTCCCAGGGGACTCACAGTGTCAGGCTTCAGCCAGCACAGAGCAGGCTGGGGAGTCAATAGATATGCTGGGAATCTAATCTCTCATTCTGACTGGGAATTAGCAACTCATTAGTACCCTGACTGCAAAAAAAAAAGGAATATGTTATATCATTAAAGCCAACATGCACTTGAGAGAAATTTTATGTTGACTATTTTTGGATTATTATCACATATGTGGCCCTCTGGTACTTAATGGGGTAATAATGCAGGTATAGGAACTTAATTTGTTTGGTTGCAGTCTTAGCCACTTTGTTGAAACTCCAGTACATGTTTGTTCCACTCATCTGGTAACATCCAGCACCAATTATTTTATGCTGTTTCTGTTGGGTTTTTTGGCCAACAAAATGATCACTTTTACACCAAAACCCTTCACATTTTCATCAGAGACTTCTAAAACACAGGCACATTGGCCTGAAGTTTGATGAGCTGGCTCAGCAGAGTCAAAAATATGCTTTCAGGCCTCACGTCTGGTCATCCACAGCTTGATTTATATTTAAATTCTGAGCTCATGACTCTATTTGTGACACTGACTTTGGGAGCTGACGAGCTGGAACTAGGTGGCCAGTTTGAAAAGACCCAAGAGCTCCACATTAACTGATTTTCCTTTCTCACTCAAAGGGATTGTGACTGTTCAGCTCATGGAGGAGCTAGCCCCAATTTAGTAAAATCCACAGGCTGATTAATCTGAGAGCTCACGAGGCAGAAGTTTTTCTTGCATAAACCACACTTACTGTTAACTTAATGCTAAAATTGTTTACACAGAATTGGCTGCAAATCTGGTAGAGATACCCAGGCAGTTGCTATACCCCCATCAAAAGCTGGAGTTTGCAGTTCTGAAAACTGATTGGCCTTTCACATGGATTTAATCCACTGGTGGGGCCCTAAATCTCCTTTGGAATGAAAGTGCAATCCCCTGGTCTCCAGCAGCAATTCCACAAGCACTTTGCTCTCTGGCACAGGTCAACAGGGCTAAGGAAGGGACTGCAAGCTCTATTTTTCCACATGCCATGCCCACAAGTATGGAAATTTTCTATCTTTCTAGACACTAAACTGTACAACAGAGCTCATATCTCTCAATATTTTTGTGTGTTCAACAACAAAAGGACAGGATGAAGAGGAATTCCTTCAAATAAACACACCAACAAGGTGCTTTGCACAATATTCAGAATATGTTGGCTTTGCCATGAAGTGATTTCATTATTTTAACTTGATATTTCTACTCATGATTGAGAGATTCTATAGAAACCCCACGACCCAGGTTAAAATACAGAAGTAAAATATGAGGGAAAACACACTTGTTTTTTTAGATGATTTTTACCAATACCATGACAGGAACAGTGAGATTTTAGAACTTGAATCTGCAGCTCTTTCTTCACACAGGAACAGAAAAGCAAGAAAATGAACTAACCCAGAGAAAACTGGCCCAGAATTATGTCACTGAAAATTATGCCTATCAGAATTATAAATAACTAATCCTTATCATGAATTAATTGTCACAGAACAGATTACTTACACGGCCAAGATGAAAGCCTTCTGCTGACAAAGAACTAAACTGTTCTTAAAGCTTAATTAAAATATTGTCTTCTACGTGTGTTATTACAGAATTTTATTTTTAAGCAACTCCACAAAAATTGATGCCCTACCACTTAATTAATTGGGTCACATTTCACAAAGCCAACACAACAGGGTTTTAATTCCCTACCAGTTATGATAGAACGTGTTCTTGTTGAACAAATCAGGCTTGCTCTAACATTACTGTGGTGCCCAAACCACATGGCTGTAAATCAGAATTATAAATAAATAAATAGCTTGACACTTCTAATACTTTTGATATGTCACTGCAGCATTTTATAAAGTTAGAATTCCACGCAAAGCTGCTAAGACAAGCAAGTGATGAGTATTCCCTTTCCAACAAATAAAAAAATTGAAGTGAATTAAAGAAATTTACTACAGACTGTTCTCCAGATTTGCTACTGGTCACTGAGGTTTCTCACCTAAAAGATGCTTAGGCTGTTTTATATTTAGGACATAACCTATAGCTGAAAGCATACACAATACCTAGGTCTCAGTATGTCCTGAACAAACAACAAGTAAGAGAAGGACACCTAAATTTGAGAAAAAATTCAATTTAAAACTTCAACCCAGATATAAGTAAAAATCCATGTCACTGCACAAGTAAATACACTCTCAAAGACACTTCCATCTGGAAGTTCACCATTCAATCCAGAGTGAAGGGTGCATGGCCATGTTACATTTGGTGTCCTGAGGCTTGCCTTCCTCCAGTTGGGCTTCTAGTCACATTCCCTTTTAAAGAGTGAACGTTTTTCTTTAGCCCTTTAAATTATCAGTCACCTAGCAATCATCTGTCACTGGCAGGTTTTAGCTCTTCTTGCTCATCCCTGGAAATTAATGTAATCTTAATTTTCAAAATATATTTTTCAGTTAAAAAAAAAAAAAAGAAAATCACAAGGAAAGCTTATAAATAATGAATGAGAAAAGCTTTTTTCATTCATTTCCATCCACCTGTAGGCAACCATTTCTTTGTTTGAAGACAGAAATGCTGAGATTAAGAGTCATAGTTCAAATAAGGAGGAAAATGTCAAGTCAGATGGAAGATTCTGCAGCTGAAGCTGCCAGGAAAGAATCAAGGAAGAAAAATATGTTACCTCTGCAAGGATTTGAATTACCACAGGTTTTTTTTTTTACCCTTGTAATTAGAGTTAAATTAGAGTTTCCTTTTTCCCAAAGAAATATTACCTTCATCTTTAACCCCTAACATAACTATTTCCTTCATTTGAACTTCTTGTCTAATGTGTTCTTTCTGAAATCCTGGATTCCAGTGCACAGGAAATCCCAAGTTATGAAGACTGTGATAATGATCTTCATGGCCAGTTCCCAAGTCCTCAAGTTTTCATTAATCCATAATGCAAAACAGACAGAAAGGTTAAAGCAGACAAAGACCAAACAGTGTGTGTCAGCCTCAGAGGCAGGATAAAAGCTAAGAAGACTTAACCCTGGGCTTATTTCCCTACATTAGTAATGGTATTTAGCCAACAGGACGTAGCAAACAAATAAGCAAGCAGCACACAAAATGTCATTAAGTGTTCTGAACTCATAAAAAATCTAGTAGCTTTATAGTCCAAGAAGGTTTTTCCCATAAAAAAGTTCAAGCATCTGCTTTTTTAAAAGCTTATAAAGATTAATTTTATTGAATCTTTCTAACCTCTGTTTTTATGCTTTTGATTTCACATCTGTCTTCTTTATTGCTTGTTAGACTGGCCTCTAGTCAGTATAATGACTGGTGTGATGAAGCAAGTGTACAGATTATACTTATATTAAGTATATAAGTACTTATATTAATCATAAATACTTCCAAGAAGTTGCTGTTTCTTAGTATGTTTAGTGAAGTTCCTTGATAGTTTGAAATAAGGTTGAATATGAGATCACACTTCATTTGGTTTTAAAACCTCTAGTACAAACTCTGAGCTGAGAATCTTAATCAAACTGTATAACCACTGAAATGTATGTCAGTAATTAAAATCACCTTTAACTCCATTAAGGAAGTTAAAGGATACAAACAAATTATCAAATAAGTGCAACCAGATTATATTTCAAGCTACATGCATGTGCAATAACTGGAACATCTCAATTCAACTAAGGGTTTTTTCCATTCTATTGTTCATCCTCTTTTATGACTTGATTAACTTTTGGAAGAATGCAAATCCTCCTAATTCTGAGAGTTTAATTGCCAAAGAAAAATAGTCCTTTGACAGTCCTATTGACAGCACTTCACAGTGTATGTTTACCTGTGTTTCTTAATGTTAATACTTCAATAAATCAATTTATTAGCTGCTGTGTGCCTTTAAGCACCTTTACTCTCATACACTAGTCCAGTTTTGACAGTGGGTGTGCTAGGAAATCAACTTGTGCAGACATACAGGCTTGGGCTGGCTTCCTGGGAGACCTCCCAGGAGCCTGAAGAGACATCCAGGCAGTGACAGGTTCAGATGCAGATGCCACTGATCTGATGAGAAGTCCCCATGGCAGAAGCCCAGGGCCCAGAAGCAGCTCCATCTGTCAGAGCATCTCTGGGAGAGGGACAACTGAAACCAGGACTGAGTAGGAGGTGGAGGTGCCAGTGAGAAAAGCTGTGGCTGTGTTTTCTTGCCTCTTGAGCTTGATTTCAGAATGCTGAAACATCAGAGACAGTGAGGCACAACTCAAGATATGCCATGATACAGTAGTAATTCAAAGATAAGGGACAGCAAACCATAGGGTGGCAGTCTATCCATTTTGACAATCTATAAGGCTTCCAAAGAAACCCAAGATGACAGGGCAGTAGTGCTTTCAGAGCTCTTATCCAAGGGGAATAAACACAATTATTATCCCTCTGGTGCCCTGGAAACCAAGTCTGGGTAGGCACCATCAGGACACGTGGGCAAAAGGAAGACTAGAATCATTGTCAAACTCCCAGACAATTGTCTTTTAGTTAACCCAAAAGTACCTCATGAACTTAAGTCAAATTCACCAAGCAGTGTAATTTAGGGAAGAAACACCAGGGAACAGCACTGCTGTCAGACTTTTCTGACTCACCATGTTGAAATTAATCTGCAGCTGAAAAATGCACCCAAACCAGCAGCCTAATCCCAGTTTCCATCTGCTGACTCAGCAGTTAAACCTTCCATACAGACCTAACACGACTGTCCACTACCAGGGAATGCCCTGACAGAAAAGCCAGGGCTGAGGACCTGGCTGACCCCAACTCTAGCCCACTTGCACACTCCAGTTGAATCAGTCAGAAGATCAGGGTGACCTTTTCCTCCTCTGTTTAATATTATAGCATTTATTTTCTTATGGATGCCCAAAAGAAATGTTTTCAGTGCACTTACCTAAAATTACTTATCTAGCTGGAATTTTAAATTCAATGTGGAGCATCACTTCGTGTTTGCAGTTGAGAAGACAAATAAAAAACTAAATCAGCTACTTAGAAAACCTTGGATAGTTACCTCTTTCCCCAGAGAAGCTTTTCTTCTCAGTGCAGTGATGCACAGCACAACCCCTGACAGCAGCTCTGGTAGGTGGTCAGCATCAGCTGAGCTAAACAGTGACAAATCTCTGCCACTGGCTTTTCAGGGGCTACTCAGACATACAGAACAAACTGCATGCTGCCATCCTCCTTTTAAGGGTTGGGTGGCCCTTTCCAATGGGAAACATAAACATGTTCTCCCCCCCCCAGAAGATGTGTGCTTGGTCAGAGGACAGGAATCAAGCAGCTGTTTCACTGATGTGACAGAGTGAGGGAGCTCCTCACACCAAGGCTGTTTGCCCTCCACTTAGCCAGGCACGCCTGCTTTCTGGTATCTCACACAACACAGGGAGCAAACAAAGGCTCTGTTATTGCACATTTGGATGGGTACCTACCATTATATGGTTAGGGCCTTCCCTTGCCATCTGTCAGGGTTGTGCTTCCCCTCCCCTGGGGAGGACAGCTCAGCATGCACTGAGCAGCCTCCTAGCAGCCTGTGCCTGCTCTGCTCCAGATGAGAGGTTGGAAAATGAGATGCTCTGGCTGCTTCTTTACATACTGCACCCTCAGAGTTTTTCAGAGTTGAGAGTGCATCATTTAAATGTTGCAGTTTCACCATTACCATGCCTGAGATGGGAGAAGGGCAGCAGCTGCTGTGCATGAGTGTTGGATCTGAACTACTCACTATGTCCTCGAATATGCACTCTTGCCATTACACCAGGTGGCCTGTGAAAACACTGTAGCACATAGAGAGCCTTCAATATCTTCTTCATGACTCAGGGTCAAATTCAAAGGCAGAATTCCCACTGCCCTCATCCTAAAATACTAAGGTAGCTGAGGAAGCACTGAACACATTCATACAAAGCTTCAAACTCTTTGCTCTTTTCCCTGTCTTGTAATTTGTACAGTAACTACCAGGGTTTTTTCCTGTACAAGGAAGCCAGTTGAGACTCAGCCAGGCTGGTTTACTTCAGACACTTTACTCAGGAAGAGTAGGCAAAGCTTTCCATAAAAAAAAAATTAGAGCAAAAAAAAAGAGCCCAGTTGTGTAATAACCTGCATCTTCAAGTGACATAAGGGTGACTATAAATGCACCCAAGTAGTGATGCTCCCCTAGATTGCTCTTCCAGCTTCCAATGTTGAGCTGAACAAGAAAGCTGTCATGCAAAGAGCCATCCAAATCCACAGACACAGAGCTTTCCAAGCTCTGTCTCCCCTGACAATCAGCTCCCCATGCAGAAGCCTGGCTTGGGGCTTAGAGCCACAGGGGATCACAGATTTTCTTTCCCTGTCCTCAGGGTGGTATGCTCCCCATCAGGGACAGGCTTTTCACTGCTACATTTAGGGACTGCACACCAGGGGTGAGAAAACAAGCAATGTTATACATCCCCAGGACACCCATCTAACCACAAAACTGCATTATTCATGGCGTGAGAAAAGTATGTTCTGAGTGCTGCTCGGAGTGTTTTTGTGTCTCGGCAGAAGTGGCTGCTGAGAAATTCCTCTCTGAAGTCTGTGTTTCTTGTCTTTTTCACCTGCAAGAGGTTACCCAAGAACTATGGAAAGTTTGGAGTACCCTCTAGGAGGAGAAGTGCTGTGAGATCCATGGGAGGAATTGAAAGCCTTGGGTACTGGCCACTTGGTGCAGGTGGCTAGTCTGTGAAGCCCCAAGCCCTAAGGCATTGGAAAACCATGAAATCTCAGTGTGAAATATCAACAGCTAGAAAAAAAACACCATGTTCTACTCAGTTCTCACAGGCTTTAAGAGACAGACCACGAGATGGATCCATTCACTGGTTGATCTAGGAAAGAAGGGGTGGGCCTTCAAAAACCAGCATTTGACCTGCTTAGTGTACCAGCCCTGTCCACTAGGCCTCTACAATGTTATTTCTCACTTTTTTACATTTCCACTTGACATCCTTTTGTTGGATGTATGCATAAGTGAATTGTATGTCTGAAACAGGCCAAAACAGTTTTGAAACTCTTAATAGTAACAGTCAAATTAGAATTTCTCCCATCCTGATACACATTTGTCATGTTGATAGAGCTGTCTGGCTTCCTTCAGTTACTAGTAGGATGCATGCTAGTCTGGAACTTTTCTACTTTGAACTTATTTTTTGTTTCGTTCTATTTTCCCTTTTAAGTTCTAATGGTATTAAAAACTACAGGAAAAATAAAATCCAACACTATTTTCAAAATAAATATCATGCAGAAAACGATTTTTTTTAACAGTATACTGATCTTGTACATAAGAGGAAACACCCTCCAATTGGAACTTGTTGAAAGTCCAAGTTCCATAGAAATAACACAATTTTTCTTCTATTTCAGTAAATCTCCACTTGCTTGAACCTGTTTTGAGTAGTCTCTTCTTACTATTAATCCACTCGAGAGAAAAAAAGAAGGAAAAAGACCCAATAGTAGTCTCCTCTAAGTACTCGTTAGGGACAACATGCATTGTACTAAGAGCAAAGAAAGTGGTGTAGAAGACTGATTACAAAAAAAAGAGATTTAAAATGATAGTCCTTGAGTTTATCTTTAAAGATTTATTCAATTTTTTCTAAAATATGGTATATATCACCGTTGAGATGGCTAATTTTAAATTCTGATTTATTTTATTTCCTCATCTGGAGTTTGAATAACTACAGAAATCAGGCCTACATTAAGAGAAAGAAACCTCCCATGGAAAACTACAGCCATTAAATTATAATTATGCCAAATAACAAAGGATTTAATAATTAATATAGAGCAGTTACATAATACACCTGACAGACATCTCTGGAATAAAGTTGCCTGGCAAAGTACAGCCAGAGTACACAAGCATTTGTGCATAAGCATAGCTTTGGTTTTGTGCATGACATTAAATACACTGATCTAAGACTTTCCAGAATCAAAACTGATATATTAAGCACAGAGAAAAAACAGTTTGACAAAACACTCATGGTCTGGAAGAACCTATTTGGCCCAGAAACTTGAGAGCATAAGGCAATAATGACCACAGTTTGAACACTAACTTGTTACAACAGAGCAAACTGACCTAGATGATCTTTAAAGTCCCTTCCAACCCTGACAACTCTATGATTCTATAATGTTAAAATTGTAGATGCACGTTGAGTAAAGAAAGCTGAGGTTTGGTTGATATGAAAGAAAGAGGAATTCTGGAAGCTTGAAATGCCAAAAATAGTTTCAAGAAAAAAAACTTTAAAAAGTTTTCCCTTGAAACTTTTAACAAAGTACTACTATAAGTTATCTACAGAAATCAACTGTTCCATGAACTTTAATAGTGACAAGTCTGAAAGTCAAAACTACAGTGATTAAATTGTGAGAAGGGTATATTTTACTTGAAGTAATGGAGCACGTTTCTTTGCAATTGCTACCAATCTCTCACTAGTTACAGCATTCAAATAAGTTTAAATTATTTTCAGGAAGAAAAAAAGATTGAATGGATCAGAATCATCATCTATGTCCCATGTTTTAGATAGTTAGCAGAATTATGAAAAGTACCTTCCCTACCTGACTACAAATCTTTAGCCCCTCAAATTTTAAGAACCTCAGTACAAAACAATGCTAGAAAGCAACTACTTAAATTTAGGTACAGCTTTTAATTCTTTCTATTTCTTGTACACAACTGCTTCTTCTGCAATCAAACAGAATTACAGATCAGCAATGCAAACAAAATGCTCTCACTAACCACTCCTTTTCAGTGTAAGATGTAAAAACATTGTCTCACTTTCCCATGTTGTCACAAAGAAAAATCTAGCACAAATCCATTGTTTCTGAATGTAAGTCATTTTGATTTAAAGAAGAATAAGGGATATAAAACAATATAACCTAGAGAACTCTTCTTGCATGAGACCATTTCCTCAATTTTTGTATTTGGATAACTGAGGCCTGCAAATTCCAGCTCCAGATCCTTCCTTGTTCCTAATACACTCCCAAACTCAACAGTTACTGTCTCAGCATCTAGAGCATCCTGATTTACTTGGAGGAACAGAGATGTCCAGTCTTGCTCCTAATAGGACCAGCACCAGGAAAGGGAAGGGACAACTAGGGGCCAGGATCTGTGGCATGTGTAGCATGACACAACACATGCTAAGGCAGGGATTGCTGAAAGCCTGCCTTCAGCTGTCCCTAAAGAAGCCAACAAAACAACCTTCTCACATTTGGAGAGTCTAAGATCCTCAGTTATAGGTCTCATTCAAGCAGGTCCAGTTCACAAGCAGCACTTTACCAACCACAACAGTGTTCCTACTAAGCCTGTGATTTCTGTTTATAAACCTGCCCCGCTGAGTTTCCTGATTTCAATGAAAAAAAATGAAGTGATGAACAGACAGAAAACATTAACTGATACTGCATTTTTATAAGGTATAAAATCACTGTGAATTTTTTTGATTTTTTTTCATCTCAGGACATGTTTGCAGATGTTTTGCTTCTATTTTCTTTCCATAACTTGTGTGTTTTTTTATATGAGAAGCTGTAAACCCCCTACTGCTGGAAGATAACTGCATTCAAATAAAAGCAATCACTAAATCTATTTTATGTTCTATCTCAGACAGTGTCTGTTACCTTCAACTCTTAATGCTGTTTTTGTGAAAACCTGCCCACTGTTTTGAATAACAGCAATGGAGAAAGAGTGTTTTGGAGCAGTCCAATTTCCTGCTCCTATTTTCTTAATAAAAGCCTCCTTCTTTACACCCCACCCAAACCTTTCACTGAGCTCAAACACAAAATTACCTGCTATCTGAAACCCAATAATATACTTCTTAATTATCTAATTCCTTTTCACTTAAAACAAATGATTATAATTTTTTTCTATACCTTGACCTAGCATAGAGTATAATTTAATAATCAAGAGAGCACTATACACATAATTTGGTGAAAAATTCATTTGAAGAATCTTGAATTTCTCTGCTTCTTGCATGAGACATTTTCATAGAGGAATCTGTGTATGACTAATGTAGCTCTGTAACAGAAAGAAACTCAAATCTCTTGAAGATCAAGTTGTACAGAATTTTCACAACTAATTTTTGCTAAAAGCATAACAGCTCAGATTATATTTTTCTAGAATTATATTACTATTGTTTTTAGAACAATCAGGAAGAAAAGAGTTTTGAAGACAGTTTTAAAAGAAAGTCAAGCTACAATCTTTATCAGTACTTTGGTTTTGGTGGAAATATATAAAGTATTAATGAAATGAAATTAAAATTCTCATTACTGTATAAATGATTTTTTTTTCTTTCCCTACTAAAAATAAGCTAATCTTGCAACTTTATTTGATCACCAAGCAGGAACATCGAGTGCAAAATATAACTTTCAGAATATTCATATCTCTTTCCTGGGTATTAAATAGGTTACTATATTTAGCAAAATTTAGTAAACAAGAAATAGTTAGAAAACTAATATTGAAGAAAATTTTAAATTCTATATTTATAGCCAAACATGGTGAGCTGGATCTCCTCAGAACTTTGCTGGATCAGGCTTGGAGTTTACAATGGCACAACTACATTATCTTCATAAAGCACTGCTTAATTGAAGTATTTATATACACAGCAGTAATTCATCACACCAGAAGCTATTGCTGATTAAACTAGTAAGCTGGTTTTAAAACCTTGTGCATTCATTATAATCAACAGTAGGGAAGGATTCCTAAAGGCTTGACCCACTTCCAATGCAATTTGACCCAATTCAGTGTGATACAGCTTCGTGTGCATTTTATCTGTTGATTGGGCTTTAGCCATCTAACAGATCAGCTATTGATTTCTGCAGAAAAGCACAATTTATGGTATCATTCCAGATGAAAAGGAGACACATTTATTGTTCAGTTTTGTTTGCCCTTGGCCACTCCATCTGGATTAATTATCTAACATCTCCTTTAGTAGAAAAAAAAAAAAGGTTAGCCTGTTCTGAAAAGTGAAATGTGGATGGCATAACCTTCCTGGCAGCTTGACTATTATAGTTACCCAATGATTTGGCTGACATTTAATCTGTATATTCCCTTACATCTTTATCTAGCCTCATAATTCTGGACTATAGGCAAAACTCCTGTCCTTGAGAATGGCAGATAAATTGTAGAATAGGAAGGGAAATCTGCCATGTGCACAAGCTAAGGAGCTCCCTCCTCTTTTAGACCTTTAGGAGGCACCTACATGGTTTGGTTTTATTAATCAGTGGAAATTTCTTGAAGTGAAATTCAGAAATCTCAGGTGAGAACAGTTACCAGAAAACTATCATCTTGAGAAAAGGGAATACACAGAAGAATATTCTAGTTAAAGCATGAAGGAGTTCACCATTATTTCAGGCCACTTTCTATTTCACTTTCTTATTGCAAAGTGACTAAAAGCCACTCTGTGACCTAATCCTTCACCTAGTTAAATTGGGTCTGTCAGCATAGAGTATTCCTGTTTCCTCATCTGGACCTCAAATGGGCTTACCTCAGCTCCTTGGAACTTTAATTACTAGAGATTTTAAGCATTAGCAATTTTATATATAGAATATATATATATAGAATATATATATAGAATAGAAGGAAAAAAAAATACAGGTGATCAATTACCTTTGATCCTGTAATAGCTTCATTTATGGCATGCAAAGGTCACATTTCACTCCCCTATTCCCATCTCCCCCTTTTTTTTTGCTTATTTTTAACAGTAGTTGAAAAGCCAAGAAGATGAAAGGAAAGCAAGCAAATGGAATATCCCTAATGTTAAATAAAACATTTCATATTTCATCCTAAATTTTGCCAAATGACTAGAATATTGATGCCACCTGGAATGAATACTGCTTGAATGAGTGTAAATTACATGAAATCAATTATACTATAATGAAAGACATTGCTGAGCCACTTTTACACCTGCTCTTTTAGTCTATATATTAGTGAGCTGGTGAAAGCACAAAGCCACAGATACTGCTAAGACCTAAAAATCAATTCCCTCACCATCATTTGCCTCTATACCTTGTAGTTATCTGGAGTTCATGAAAGCACTGCAAATTCTGGGGTTCAGAAAAATGTGATTTTTGATGCACAAAAGAGTCCACAGTTGGTAGCAGCCCCTAGGATGGATTCACTTTCCCCCTGGTGTCCGTGTCTGCCTTTTCTACCAACTTCTCTGCAGCCAAGGTTTTGTTAAATGGGAGAGCCCCAGGCCAACTGTTGCAAATAAATTGAACCTGACAGATCATTTAACATAAACTTTTATTCCCTTTAGGATTGCATGCTAAGAAAATGTCAACATCAAATTCCACAAGGCAGAGCTAAGGAACTTTGCAGTGCCACTACCTAGACCATTCTTTTTAATTCAGGAAAAACCAGCAAGAAAACATTATCATTAATCTGGCAAGATTACCTTTGTCAATCACAACTGTCTACGGAGGGAAAACCTTGGAAAACTGCTTTTCTGTTCAAGTCTTCAGTTAGGAAGCTGTGGGAGAAACATTTCTCTGAGTACTTCACCTCACAGAATGGGCAGGTTTCAGATGTGCTCCACTGGGGAGGATCCATTTTGGGCATCATTTGCAAAATGCTTGAGGGATTTTGAAACCTAAGTCTTATGACTCGGTTGTCCTTCCCCCTAACATTTTATTTTTTTTCTATTTCTTACATTGGCAGCCTCTGTCATAAATGTAGATAGATCATGGAGGGATAAAAAGCCCCAAAACTCAACTTTGGTGAAAAAAAACTTGAAATATGAATCAATAAGGGAAACAGAAGTGTAAATTAAAAAGTGTAAATGGAATATTCTACTTGCCCACTGTTCCAAGGCATCATTAGGGCCCTCTATATCCATTGGGCACATGTAGAGATATTTACAACTTGTGAGGCCAGAGTCCTTTCCCAGAACTAATGCTTCTGAAAACCCCACTAACTCCAGAGCCAGCCCACTCTGTGTCATGGGCAACCCTGATTTTAGCTATCACAGGACAGCATCAGCTCACCTAAAGCTGCCTGAGTCTTGGGGAGGCTTTCAGTGATTAAAACAGGCCTAAGGTGTAATGCACAGGCAATAATCTAGCATTTGGCTGCAGGTTGTCACAGACTGCCAGCTGAATTTATCAAACCTGGAGATGAGAAGTTAAAAAGCTTTTGCTGATCTATAGCTTCTGTACACAACTGCAACCTTGAATCCAAGTTAAATTTTTCTGCATGTGAAAATTCACGATTTTTTTTTCAACAATTTGCTCTCTTTTCTGAACTCACCAAACCCTTCATGTATTTACTGACCTTTGTGATTTGCACTTCAGGGGCTTTTCATGGTCTTCCCCTTTTCAGGGGGGGAGCACACACTAAATACATGACCAACCTTCTCCTTTTTATCAGGCCCTCTGCCATTTGCTAACACATTTGCCTGCTGTCACATCAGACTGCCACAAACACGCTCCAAATGTCACATTAGCAAAGGCAGGTTAAAAATCACTCTGTGTTATAACACTTTCTGCACTGACCTTTTGAAGGGCCAGCAAGAGAAGAAGGCTTAGTTCCCTTGCCCTGCATGGAGAACCTCTCCTCATTTCCTCTCCTAAATGCAAGCAGCACATGCTTCACTCAGGAGCTGCTGGAGCTGCCAGCTTTTATGAAAGTGCCACATCCCTGCAACCCATCGACCTCTGTGGGGCTCCATCCTATAACCTACGTGCTACAAGCAGCCCTGAAAAACAATTTATTGCTTGAGGATTTGGTCTCTGTATGTTAGAAAGCTTGCACTTTCCAATATGTGGGTTGAGGAGCACAGGATTCCTCTGCTGGCATACTCAGCTTTCCATTTTCATCTTGTCCAGGGCAAAATGTGGAGCTATTTGCCTCACCTGACTTAGAAATAATCTGACCTTTTAAAA
>WYEA01014309.1:0-27525 GCA_033558465.1 Alcedo atthis | reverse complement strand
TCCATTTTCATCTTGTCCAGGGCAAAATGTGGAGCTATTTGCCTCACCTGACTTAGAAATAATCTGACCTTTTAAAATGGCCAGAACAGGGCAGATCTATTACTAATTTGGGACCTATAGCATACTTTTAATTGAGGTAAGGACAGCCTGCTCAGTGCAAGAGCTGGTGTGCAGCAAAGCAAGAGAACTTCAGGGGATAACCTTTCAGTGAGGCATTGCTCTTTTCCTCCCCCTTCAAGAGAGCACTTAGTAGCCCCAAGATAATTTGCAGTGGGCTGGCCCCTTGTCAAGTGAGGCTTCTGAGCCTATGTAAACCCTTCCTGAGACCAGGCAAGTCCCAAATCTGGGAAAATAAAAATGAAGTTTATTATTTAACACACAAGGGATTAAGAAGGAAAGACTGTACCCAGTCTGTCAAGGTCAAGCATGGCCTGGACAGCTCTGAATTGGATATGTAGAAAGCAGCTCAAGGAGGAAAACTTTGCCCATGGCACAGAGTGGAAAAAAATGGGGAGGAATACAGTGAGAACACAGCAAGGTACTGAATATTTTTGTGTCAGTAGTTAGGAATCATATAAAATAGCACTTAATGTTTATGTACAAGTGAAAGTTCCCTATTCCTCTGCCTGACCCTGCTTCTTACACACACATTACTGTAAATTCAATACATTTTTCATTCTGGCACTAGTTTGAACTAAATGACTGTTAAATCATCTGTGGTGAAATAACTTTTTTTACAGATAGTTGTACTAGATCAATCTAATGAAATAATTTAATTATGAAGAATTTATCTCTTGTCCTCCATAATTAAAAAAAAAAAAATTATACATGCACTCCAGTTGAAGATAACATACCAAGATGGAATTAGACAATTT
The DNA here is from genome assembly GCA_033558465.1 of Alcedo atthis. Lineage (NCBI taxonomy): Eukaryota > Metazoa > Chordata > Aves > Coraciiformes > Alcedinidae > Alcedo > Alcedo atthis. Next base: position 26,650 of record WYEA01014309.1, on the reverse strand, counting down.
TCTCAACAGTCCATATCCATGTTCTCTTTGGTTTCAATTTTTGATCAAATAACTCAAGAGTAAGGAAAGTATAACTAAGTCCTTTTGTTCTGGGGGCAGGAGGATGTAGAGTCCATAGTAAGCTTTTTATTTTTATTTTTTAAATATTATTTTTTTTTGCCTAAGTGCTAACTATCTGGGTTTTTGGTCTCCCAGAGGCTGAGAAGGGAACTCTGAAAAATAAGGTTGCTCTTAGTCAGCTTATGCGAGTACAAAGGGTCTCTACTGCTACTGGGAATAAAGAATTTGAAAGCTACTACTTTCTGAACTGGTAGCCCCACTTTCTTTCTTTTGAAAGAGAGAATGATAAATTCCTGCTCAAGCAAGTCAGCAAGATTCACTGAAAATAAACAGAGAGATGCTGATCACAGAAAAATAACAAACTTAATGTCTTATTTTAAATAATGTCATTCAAGCCACAAAAAGCCAACAAATCCAGGCACCTGTGTTGTAGGCTGTTACATAAGGTGAGATATTTAGAAACCAAGTTCTAAAGCTTTCCCCTCCTAGATCTAATCATTGCAATTCTTTTCTGTCACCATGTTTACAGAAACAGAAATATTTGATTTGTGAACTAGATTCTGGTGATGATATATTGGTTAACACCCCACCATAGAAAAAAAACCCTCAACAAACAAAAAAAAGATGAGGACAGGTCCAGAGAAGGAGAAGGAGATTCCATTTAGCCAAAACATTTTTTTTCACAATGAGAACAAAGAGATATTGGAATAATGTCCCCAGGGAAGTGGTGGAGTCCCCAACATTGACCATCAGCCAAGCAGGATGCTGGGCCATCCAGCCCAGACTGTGCTTTGGCCAAGAAAGTTTGGACCACATGGTCCTTGAGGACCCTTCCACCTTGATAATCCATGATTCTATTCAAATGGGTTGTTTTTTTGCAGAAAACAGTGACAGAAACTTCTTGGTTCCTATGAGCACCTTGTGCCTCAGAGCATGCCAGATGAATTGAAGTGGAATCCTATAAAAACTACAGCTATTTCTATAATGTGTGAGCTTGTCCCAGCAATAATTATTTGCACGGTCCAAACCACCTCTCAAGGGATGAACATGTCTATAAAACAGAGGCACATGCACACAGTGATAAATAGTTCTCCCCTGCTCCTCACAAATGCCTGCCCCTCAAACCTCAGGCAAAATAATGAATCCCAAGGACTCTTTTTACACTGCCTGCAACATTCAGGGGCACAGAGACACCCAGCTTGCCTTAAACTTGAACACTGATAGCTCTAAGGCTGTGGGCTCCCATGGCCATGCTCCCACAAGAAAGGATACCTATCAAAATGACAGCTTTGCTCCTGGGCAGATTTCCAGTTTACAGTGTGCTCCATATTAGTGTTGCTACACTGGTAGCAGCACCCCAGTTGGCTGGTTTAAAGGTACCTCAGGTAAAACAAAATAAGCTGCTGTGACAACCAGCAGCTGCAGCATCAGCAGCTCTGTGCAGCCTCCCTGGCCTCACAATTCACATTCCACACCATACCCTAGTTCTTCTTTATAAAAAATATCCTAGGACTCCAAACAATTTCTGTAGCTCTTTTCCTTCCTTTCTCTAGTTCGACAGCAGAACTTTGGTACCTGAATCTCAGTAGATTATTCCATGTTTATTTATAAAAAGAAAACAAATAAACATACCCCCCCAAGTACTAGTAAATAATACCAATAGAATAGATTACAAGAGGAATAAGAGGAAAATACTGCTGGTAGTAGGTATGGAACAAAAAGAGAAAATTAATTAACTCCTTTATGTTTTTGTCTCACAGAGGAGTGGTATAAAGGTGCCTGAGATGCTGATAATAAAATGACAGGTGATGTTCAGTTCTACTAAGCTATAGAGGAACATAAAAGAGAAAAATAATAGAGTGCACACACATAGTGGTTGGTAGTAATTAATTCATAGCATACAGAATGAGACCTTGGGATTACTTTGGATGGTTCTTTGAAACATCAGTGGTGGCCAAGGAGGCAAAAATGATGGATAAGGTAAACCAGAAAATTAGGAAAGCAGCTAAAATAACATAGAAAGGTCATTCAGCAGTGTGAAGTATGAAGGTGATAATAGAAAGAATTCAAATAAATATAACATTATAGTAGTACCATGTAGTGGGCAAGTACTTGTAAAGAAAGAATCAGGAACAGAAACTAAAGAGGAGCAAGAGCTCATGATGAAATCCAGCAGGACCAGCAGAAAGCTCAAGATGTAATACAAGTCATTTGACTGTCTCAAGGCACAGTGAATACATCTACATTACTTCAGAGGTCTGTTTAACTTCTTCTTCAAAACTTCCAGAGCCAGCAATTTTATGCACCATCCAGAGTTTAAATACCCTTTTCAATAGAAAAGTTTTTCCTAATATTTTGCTCAAATCTCCACAGCTATTTAAATCCCTTACTTGTCAGCCAGCTGATAAGGGCAGGACAAGCAAATATTTTTGCAGCAATTGTCAAGTATTTCAACCACTTTCTCTTCTCTAAGTAGCCTAAATCTTTTGCTTTTCATAATGTTTTTAATCATTTGTCATGTTTACACATTTTCCTTAAACCAGCACTGGGCACAGTAGTCAGCTGTAGCCTTTTGGCACTGGGTAGATTAAAAGGATACTATTATTTTTACACCCAATTTACACAGACTTTTTTTCACCTCTTCATGCTTTTGCTTATTAAATTTCAGCCTGTGACCCACTGTAACCTTTAGTTCCTTTTATGTATAAATTATAGCCTGGTGGCTCCCATTTTGTATTAGCACAGCAGTTTATTCTCAGTGTAGTACAAGGCATTTGACAGAAATAAACTGCATTTTCTTTTTTTCCTGATTACTTCTTTAATTTGTTAACATCATTTGGAATCCTTATCTAGTCCCCCTTGGGCTTGCTGACTCCCTCAGAGACCACTGTACATTTGATAATTACACACTGGAGTCCTCTTCTTAATCAGCAATGACAATATTCAGGGACTCCAGATTTAGCTTTCAAGAATTTCCCTGTTAGAAGCCTGTGCTTTTCATTGACATGGGACTCTAAATCACTCTTGTGGACAACATGTTATTTGGTAGAAATGAGAACATCCCAAATTATTTCAGAATACACCATTGCCACAGAAGAGGGAAGTGCTACTCTGCAGAGGTAGTAGGCCTTGACATGCGAGGCCTAAAATATTTGTTGAACTGGTGTCCTAAATGACAAGTTATTACTGTTTAAGAGACTCAGTTTGACAGGATAACTTGATCACTAAGCTAAAAAAACATAAGATATGAATGGCTGCAATCTAACTACACTGCACATGTGCAGACAAAATGGAGTAAGGTACTCCAAGAAGTCTACTAAACACATATTTTTGTGCTTGCAATCAGGCACTCCAGTGTTTCAGAAGAAAGCTGACTCCTTAATTAATTAATTTTTTTTTTTGCATGCAAAATCAGTCTTTAATGACAGAATGATCTTTTACAGAAGAATCCAGATGGCCATGATGAACTGCATGCAGTTTGTTTTATATCTTTATCGTTCACTATGTGGCATAGCAATTATTTATTGTTCACTACTGAAGCTCTGCTCAGCCAAAAGAATTCTGTACTTCTTTATTTACTTTTCCCTTTTTTTCTTAAGATGCACCTCAGTCTCCAAAAGAGGTTTATACATATGCATATATATGATATAATTCAAATTGGAGTTGTCAGTTGTCACTAAATATTTTCTGTTTATTTGAATATATTCCTTCAACGTTATCACAGAAATCAAATCCACTAAGTGTTTCTGTGGGGTATCCACTGGACAGATGTTGGATATAAGAAAAATATTCAAAGGCAATTAGTCTCATTATTTATATGAACCCTTATTAAAGCCAAAACTAAAAGCAGTCAAGAAATCTCTTGGTTTGCATTCAGAATAATAGAAGGAAAATTTCCCAGGGTTGGATTGATGTCCCTGGAGAACCAGCTACTGTCTTTGTAGGTGATGCTGGAGAATTGCTAACGTCTCTTTCAATGAAGCAGTTGTGGGCAGAAAACAAGTCAGAAAACTAAGCAGATGAGCTGAGGCTCCAGGAAAGCAGTACTGGATTCTTGTTTACCTTGCTCTTGACCATACAATAAACATTTGTCTGTCTACTTTCTGTTCAATCAACTCAGAGAAGAGTATCTGGGACTTCTGCTGCAGAAATTTAATAAGTCCTTTTCTAAGAAGGCCAATGTTGTTGCACTTGTCAAGCCACATTCTCACTCTTGCTTGGTTACCCTTAGTACAGCCTTCAACACTAACAAATGGATCATATTACCTGGCTAAATGAGTTGAAAACTCTAAATTCTTCCCAGAAAGACACAGCAGATGACCAAGTTTTCTCAGAATGAAGTAGCAGAGACTTTTGTTCCTTCCTATTCTACAAGAAGCATGATTTATGCACTTTTCAATGACATTTGTTTGCAGCTCAGCTTTAATTTTCCTTTTTAACCTATTCAAGCACAGAAGTCTTATGCTTCCTGCCTGACAGAAAAAGATTGAAAAAAAAAAAAAAAGAAAATATTTTGGCCACCTACTTCAACTACACGTTTGACAATGAGAATCTTGACTTCATCATGGAAAAAACTGCCATTCATTCGGAAGGATGCCAGCTTCAAACAGCACTTGGAGATTTGAGCTAGACTGATAGACTGCTCTTTATTTGCCATTAAGGTGCAGGAAGAAAATGCTATTACATGTGTTTTGGATCCTCTGCTGCATGCTAAATCATTCCTGGGTAGTAGTGATGATCTATAAAGCAGTAAGCAGCTCGGTCACAGCTATCTGTGGCACCATCTGTTTGACCACTTGCTAAACTAACAGGCTGCACAGAAAGAGACAACTGGCATGAGATTGGTAAAAAAAAAAACTATATCTAGATTTAAAATTATACCAGCTATTCAAAATTTCCTCACAGAGTGTCAGGCATACTGCAGTCACCCCCTAAACCCTCACAGGCTGGTTTTCTCTTGCCTCTGGCAGACATGGATGTCTGCTTTTTTCTACAGCCAAAACGTTTGCAGACAGGCTCATTAACACAGAAGTTTCCAGAAAAGAACAGAAAATGAAGCTGCTAAGTCTACACAGCTGATTTTCTACCCTAGCAAATGAGGAACAATGTTTTTGGCCAAGGAATCCTACTTCTAATACATGATTACCTATGTACATGTTAGTTTTGGTTTGGTTTTTTTTTATTATTGTTGAATTGTTTGTGATAACTTTGCATTTTAATTCAAATTATTAACAGCACTATAAGCCAGTGTATATAAATAAATGACTCTTGAGGTATAGAACAGTTAAACATGATGATTTTCAATTATTATGTTCAGATAAAAAACTACTAATAAATTTAATATAGTCTATACTCATAATACAATTAATGTCACAAAAAGTATTTTCAAGACTTCTTTGATGTGGTCTTTTTTCCCTAGAAATCATCATGATCTATATTATATTATTATTAAAAAAAAAAAAGCTCAATGAATGAGTTGTATATCTGTTTCAAGCACATAACAGCTATAGCTAGAAAGGAAAAGCCCATTTACTATTTTAAGTGCTGGACTTAATTAATTCCTTTTGATTATTAAGAACTTCTCCAATAGTCCAAGATTTATTAAAAGTTAATGTGAATGTTTCTGAAAGCTTTCTAACCAATAAATTCTTTTGAACAAATTAATATAATTATACCCCAAGTATTTAACATAAAAGTCTCGTATGAAAACTATACCAACAAAAGAGCAGGAAAAAAATGTTAATAGTTAGAATTTAATTTGTAGTTTTAAAAAAGGATAGTTTTCACCTATGTTGTTATACTGTTCTTTAGTTTAATTTTCATACATTCTGGTACATTTTATTAATTTCCAAAATTACTAAGAAACTAAACAAAACTTATTACCAGGCTTCAAATGTGTAGACAGACTAATGCTTGCATGAGAGATAATCCAGCCCTTCTCCTGTATTTCTTCAAGGATGCCTGGGTTATTTTTCCAGTAGGTGAACTGGAAACCTTTGGTTGATGATCAAAACCACTGGTGTTAAATAGCACGTGGTGTGAAACTGAAGATGTTAAACCCAATTCAAACCCAATTGGAATGGTTGGAAATAAAAAAAATATCTATTAAATCAGCTGTCCTGGACTATTACACCTCCAGATAAGTACAGAACATACACGTTGCACCTCCCCACAATCCCAAATCACATCCTTAATGCAGAGGGATGCAGGTCTCTCATATGGCTGTAAACATTGCTCTTATGAAAAAATGTGGGTGGGATGAGGAAGCAGAGGAAGCAATCAATATTTATCATTAGTGTTGAGCAGGAATTTCTTAATGATGTTATCACGAGGTGAAGTTTTAGTGGGGAGGAATGCTTTAGGGAACACGAGTTAATAGCATCCCTTAGAGTTGTGAAGGCAAAAGCAATCCCAAAGATTGCTTCAGTAAATTAGAATGAGTAACAGATCCCCTCAAGTGCACTGCTGTTCATTAATAATAATGCCCACGGAGCAGACAACTTCTGTTTAAGAGATGAGCTGTTGTATACTTGGTCAGCAGGATTATGTTTCTCCTGAAGACAAAGGCAGTGCAAGCTTCTTTCTCATGCACTGTCTGAAGAGGAGAGCCCAGCTTTCTCACTACCACTCTCATGAGACCATCCAAATGCAATTATCTCCAGTTTTTTTCTCAGCCTAGGAATGAAAACGTGAACTGCATCCTATATAGAAACAGCTATAACTTGACTTCCTCCCATCACCATTTCTGCAGCAAACTCTCCCCAGTAAGCTGCAAATAACCCCTGGCAAATCCCTCTGGCTGCATTTGTGGTCTCTTACTGCCTGGCTTCTTCCCTGCAGAGGCAGCTGAGGCCCAGAGGAGGCAGAAGGTTTGGTGAGATGTGCTGTGGAGTATATTGGCTCCAAGGGATGGGGGGGCAGCACTTTTGTGCCCTCTGCACGCTGAGGGACTGAGTCCCTGAATGTCAAAAGGGAATCTTCAGAGAGCACAAACACTAACTTGAAGTTAACAGCAAAAAAAAAAGCAGAGTTTAACAGCAAAAATCCCAATCCTCTTCAGATTCTGCTTCCAGAAGCAACTCTATGAAGGAGAGGAGGCTTAGCTGATCAGCAGAGGTTTTCCAACAGCTGTTGGCTGTTATAGATCAGTAGTTTCAGTAAGTATGTGGATTTTTCTTCTAGAAATAATCCTGGAAATATCTGGGAATACTTCAGAGCACTCAGGCTTCAAAACACAGTATTTTAAAAGGGTAACAACACTTTCTAAGCACCTTGCTGCAACTTCCAAGCAGTCCCTTTTTGAAGTCAGTGTACATAGTCAAAACATCCTGAGACAAACACACAGCTTTCAACTGCATGCAAAATTATAATGAAATTAAATTGTTTGTGACTTACCTTGGAACTGGGTAAATTTGATGGTTCCCATCCTCTCTCCATTTCTGAAAACAACTTGACCCTAAATAAAATAAAGAAACAACTTAGAAGTTCTATAAATCTAACTCAATACAGTTTCATTAACTCTTTAATTATTTTCCAGTCATGATTAAAATCACCCAAGCAAGGTTTAAACTTTGAAGACAGTACATGGAGCCAAAATAATTGACAAATACTTCTGGAAAGCTGAATTCCACAGATTTCAAACGACCTTGCAAGTTGGTTGGTGTTCTCACAATTTTCATGGATGGAAAGGGATAAAGCCAGTGACTTCTGAATGCCAGATGATGAGAGATATGCAAACAATTGATTTGCACTGTGTTTTTATCAAGGATAAAACATCACACAAGAAAATCCTTTTCCATTCATCATATTGTTCTCCAAATGGCTCTATAACCTATTTATAACTTACATTACTTGATTATGGATGCCAGCATGTCTTGTGGCTTGGTTTTGCAATACATCAACACCCATCCTAGAATTCTTTTTAAATATAATGCCTTTAAGTCAGTCCTACTTCTTGATGTGCTACACATTTTAATCCCAAAAATACTACTCACCTATACCTAGCAAATTACTCCCATCTTTCATCCCATCTTTCTGACACAAAGAAAAAATCTTGTTAAACTTCTTCCTTACTTCAGCTATTTCATGACTGAGTAGGAAAGAAAAGATTTTCATTCTTTCATGCAAATAAATACTTTTAATATTTTGAATTTGGAGTGCTGTCAATACAGATTGCTGTATTAGTACATCACCAGTTTGGTTTATTCTCATCATCTCCATTTTTCTTTGTTTTAGCAGACACCAGGGCAAGAAAAACAAGCAATAACAAGTAAAAAACCAAGTAAAACAGGCTACAACACATTTCTTTATGCAAGCCAGCCCTTTTTGGTCACTGATGGGATACACTGAAAGCAAGCATATGAATTACTGAACTTGGCTCCCTGAAGGAACTGTACAACAGTTATTCTTTTATGAAAAGTTAATAGTATTCTAAGTTGCAGCCTGCTAGAGTGCTGTTTATAAATAAACAGAGCAAGCATCACTGCTGAGTTATCTATGATTGTAATCTATTATTGATTAATACAGCAGCTCACAAAATTCTTTAGTTGCTAAGTGCAACTGGTGTGCAATGTTATCAGTGCTTCTTGCAAACCCACACACATTTTCATCATTCAGTAGGACAGATATATACCAAAATGAAACTATTTATTTCATTTGTAATCCAAATGGATAAATCTCTTTTTTTCCAAGGTAAAATCAACAAATAAACTTATCAGCAAGCCTCAAAGCAGAACTCTCTAGTGCAATCTGTGAGGATGATGGCACATATTTATCACCCAGGCATCAAAACTGCAGCTGTACCTGCAGTGCAAGAGCTCAAAAGACATTCCCCTCCTGGATGTACAGCCTTCCACTTTATTCTTGATGTTCTTTAAGCCATCAGTCCTTTACCTGCTGTCAGAACAAGTCCACAACAATCACCCATTTGCACTCCCAAAATATTAGCCAACATCAGCTTTATTTTAGTCATTAGGCATGAGCCTACACAGCCAGACCAGTTCCAAAACTGACCAGCAGTATTTTTTCTGAAAGGAAAATCATTCAGTCAACTTTGGGGCTGAGTTAGATATTTTATGTAAGGTAAAACATTCAAATAAATGCGTGCAGAAAAAAAAAAAGCAGTGAGGTAACTAAGGCAACTGAGGTTATGTTTGTAATTTAAAACACAGTGCATGACAGTCAAAGAAAAATGAGCATACAATTACAACCATTCCTTTAAGTTCTGTGACATTTGCTGAAATGAAGCTGTGCTGATCCTGTCATGTCCTTGTTGGACCCAGTCTGATGGAAGCAGGAGACAGGGAGGGTGAAGCATCACAGCAAACATGACAGCAAGCCTAAGAGCTTGTTAACACACAAAGGGCAGGTACTGCCCTCCCCCTTTGCTCCTAGCTACCTGGCATTCACCAGGCCCCTGTGCAAGCTGTAGTAGCCTATTGAACTAGCAAAAAAATCTATTCAGGGATTTTCTTTTGGTTGCTTATTTTGGATTGCTTTAGCAAGTGGTGTGGATGTTGTTTCTGAATTCTTTGCAGTGCCAGAAGCAGACCCAGCAGAGAGGAGACCTGGGAGTCCCAACTCCTTTCAGAAGCCTTTTATCTGCAATCCAGAGGCTGCTGCTCACTTGCTACACACTGTTTACTCATACAGGACTCCTTAAGCACGGGTATGTCTTCCCTGATGGCACAAAACCAGCAAGCTGGCATTTTGTGGGTCTTGGCTTTGCACCTTCTAGGTGTTGAAGGGCTGTAATTCACCCCCTACTTCCACCCTCCAAACATCACCTCCAAGACTGGAGTAACCCCACGGGATTTGAGCTCTGCAAGTCTAACCTCACTTGTGAAACACAACAGCCAACTTCCAGCTGAGGGCAGTGTGCACAACTCCTCTGCTTCCAACCTAGTTGCATCCCTCAATTAGCCAGAGACAAAGAGAGAAGCACAGGAGATGTAAGCACAGTGCAAGAGAGGATAGCAGGGAGACAGCAATAATGTTGTCACCCCCTGTGGGATAAAGAGATAATTGTCACCTTTGGAAGAGAAAGGAGAGCAGAAGGCAGAGGGTGAGAGAAATTCAAACGTTCCATGAAATCAACAGTGTTCCAGAATCCATGCTTTTATATCCTTAGACCACTGTGGAGAAAAAGTTCCTAGAACATTTGATCAAAGCAGCCCCAGTGATGGCTGCTTTTCAACCCAGGAGAATACGTTCAGAAGAGGTGTTTCTGTCAAAAGACTCAAGATTTAGATTTGAAATATGAACCAAAGGGGTTTCTTTTCCCTGCCTCTTTCCTCTTGTGATATTTTCTAGAAGATTTGGGTAACTGAACACTGGTGTCTGGAGAGCAGTAGCAGCTCCAAGAGCAGGTGTGAAGCACAGCTAAATATCTGGTCTTGGCTCACATTTTCTAACTGAATCAATACCACCATTCTCATCTAAACAGTGTTCTAGATAAAAACAGCAGGTAAAGGCATAATTCTAAGCATTCAATATCTGCCTGCACCACAGGAATAATGCATGAAAAACAACCAAAAAAAAGTATTTACAAATGATGTTTCCCAAACGTGAAAACATGGGGTTTGGAGGAATAAAGTGAGGAAGGAGGATAAATAAATAAAAATAAAACTAGCATTTAGGTGCATGCAATTTTACACAGCTATGCTGAAACAGGACAACATAATCACAGCATTCTTTTCTTGCAATAGCATTTTTTATCCAGTGCTAGAGTTTTGCTGCTAAATGAGCCACTTCTTCCAGTGTCCACAGAAGCTCTTTGTTGGCTGCCTAAAATATGGTCGTTCTTAGTGATCTTGGGTTAAAAAGCACACAGGAAAGACATTAAAATGGAACATAAATTTTTCTTCAAGTCTTTCTGAATGTTTTGGAGGCAAAATTACAAGCACTGGCATTGTTTGCAACAAATGCTTTCATGTCTGGGGGTATATGCAACCAAGTGCTGAGTGCTAAGCAAGTTTTTGCATCTAAGGTTGGCCTCTGAAGCACGAGCAAAAGAATTCCTTTACTCTAGACTCAACCTCCTTCAGATCAGGATAAAAACACTGATGTAAACAAGCTGTCTGTCCAGAGAAGAGCAATCAGTCTGAAGCACTGAGATTAGCAACTCCAGCCCTTTTCAGTGTGCATTAAAAAATAAATGTGAGCTGCTGAGGTGACGTTCAGGGTTGTTCTTTTCAGGTTGAGTCCCTGATGATTTCAGTTTCTAGCTCTGCAGCCACAGCATAACAGCCTGTTATACTCCAGCACCATGGAATGGGGTTTTTTTCCCCATTATTTTAGTAAAAATGAATCAGAAGAGATGGCATAAAGCCTTTTAAGGACACTGCATTAAGCAGCAGTGCCATCCCTTCAACGGTGCAATTCCAGCTGATGTTCTGAAGTAGTTTCTTCCATTTTCTTTAAACTACATTAATCTCAGCAGAGAACACAACCACATGGGCTGCATTTCATTTGTTCTAATGATGGCCTGAAAGACTGCAAGACCCACAACCTCCTCTCTGAGCATTTCTTCCTAATTCAAAACTGCCTTGATGAGAAAGGAAAAAATTTAAAGGCACAAAGACCAGACAGCTTTAGAAATCTCTTATGAATGTATGAATGCCTGTCAGCTTTGGATGATTCTTGCTAGAGAAAGGAGATAAGAGACTGATTTCCAGTGTTACATGGCTTCCCTACACCTGAAAATTCCCCTGTGAGCAGATGCTGACCAGGAAAGTGTGTTTTAGTGAGCTGCCATCCATGCCTAGAACACAAACACTGCATTTCCCTCTTTCTTTGGTAAAAACTTTTACACAGGAACTCAACCCCTTTAGTTTAGTATCCATGAAAAGTTTCTAGTGACTCAAGGATTTCACAGCTTTCTTTGGCAAATCAGTTAAGGCAGCTCAAGGCACACAGGAGCTGTCCAGGACTTCAACTTTCTAATATATATTTCCTAGTGACACTCAGTGAAAGGGGCCAATTTTCCATTTGATAACAGAACAATAATAATCTTCTTTCATCTACATTTGCAGAAAGCTTCCATCAACCTTTTATTTTAGCTCAGCTGTAGTTTTGGCTTTACCTGACAACTGTCAGAATCACTATGACATTTAAGAGGGCTATTTCTGTAAAGCTATAAAGCCCAGGCTAAACTTTCTAATCCTAGCACTCTTGGAAGTTGTCAGTATAGAAACCATTCTTAGGCTGCTTTCTTCAGCCCTGTCTGAGATCAGACCTTCAAGGTCTAAAGGAAGCATCATCTATGGAAGAGACCTCAGTGGGAAACAGAAAACCCACTGTTTAAAGATGCAGTATTCTTCATTTTCCTACAAAAGCTTCACCACTACAAGTTCTAAAGGAGCACAATGAGTTGAAACTCCCACTGACACCTCCATAATTAAAGCATTTCAGCATCAGGCTTGGCTTCTTGGAGCAGAGTCCATGAAGAAAGGCAGCAATAATATCTAAACAGCCTGAAGGAAGACAAATGACAAATTCCATTATTTTCTCTGGCTATCTGCAGCATCATAACCTTTTCCTTATCTCAGTCAACACATTCACACTGAATTCAATGGGACTACATTTCTTTTTTTTTAATACTCTGACAAATTGCACTGCTTTCTACAATAGCAGCAAACCTTGTAGTCACAGCTGCCCTTCAAAATCACTTACTTCTCTTTTTTTAATCCTTGTCATCAATCAGCTATGCTAATTAGCTAAGTGTGTGGCATTCCCACAGTGTATTAAACGTCCCAAAATAACTAATGAGAAGCCTTTTATTTCATCTGTCTCAAATGAAAGTGGTATTAGAATAAGAAAGTATTTCCTTCTCTGCCACTGGCATCCAATGAATATTTATGATGTTTTTCACTATATTGCAGTAATATGACAACACTGAATTCCAGCTAGAATGAGGATACAGCACTTAAAAAGAGATTCTGCTCTCTTTCTATCACTCATAAAAGGAATTAATAATAGCAGAACAGCTAACACAAACAATTGCTTCTCAAATTAGATCATATTTTATCTTCGTATGCTAAGCTGGAAAAAGAATCTCTTCATTTGTAGCAACAACTATCTTTAAAAACACTAATAATGTGAACCCATTTATTAAATATTTGTAAAGCTATTTTGTGCATGGTGCTAATGCTGACTGATCAAAGTGTACGTAATTAATGGACAAGAAAGCAATCGTTGCAATAATGGAAAACTTATTAGCATATAAATTATCTTGTTTTCAAAAGCTTAAAATACCCATATAAGGAAAACATGGCTTACATCAGACTGTTTTTCTGAAGCCATTAAACCAAGTCAACTTCTCTGGAAAGGCTACGTTGCTGTGTCTCATGGTAACAGAAAAAAAACTTTGTCCTCTGGACAGAAATTTGTAGGAAATTATTAAGAAGTTTCAACATAAATCTGGGTACCAGGTGGTACTTTTGGACTACATCAAGAAATTTATGCAGCACTGTTTTTCAATCCCATTTCTTTCTCTTCAGTGGCTAGCCATCAGATAACTTGCATTGGCAACACCTGGAGATAGAAAAGGATTTATCTATCAGTTTCTTCCTGGGTTTTTTTTTCTCATCAGAAATCTTCCTTCTGCAATGTGGCAGCAGGACTACAAAGGAATAGAAGAGATGAGACATTTCTTGATGAGGACATGACTTTTTTTGACTCAGTGTATTCAGGAATTTTACTTACTAAACCCTGACAACAATTTCTGTGGCTTGAAGCCAGGGACAATTTCCAGTGCTCTCTGTTTTATCTCTCAGGATGGCCACATTCTGTCCTCCAGATGAAGACACAGTGTTCATATTCTTGTCAGGGTTTGTTAATACTCTTGAGACACAATGTTCATACTTCTAAATTTTCTAAATTTATTTAATTTTAAAGACTGAACTGTATTTTGTTCCCTATATAGTGGTGTGCAGGTAGGGGATCCAGTGATAACTTTTCTCCTAGCTGCAAGACTTTTTATATCTAACTCCCAAGAGGCTATTAATATACTATTTAAAGGTGACACCTGGGAATAAAATTCATGCCTCTAGTCATTGTAACCTGTATTTGATTAACTCTCTCACAGCAAATATATGAAGTCTTCTCCTGACATCAGTGGAGCCTAATTAATACAAATTTCTGTCTCTCAGTTTTTGTGAAACTGTGGCCAAATGGTGAATGTTTTTTACCCAGAACATGCACTACTTTCTCATAAAAATCATAATCTGGAGGTTTTCTCACTGTCTGAACTTCACAATTTAATCCTAGAAGTCAAGCCACTATTATTATCATTTATTGAGTAATCCCATGGAACACAATGGACTAAATATTCTAGATGACATGTAAGGAAAAGAAACTTTCATCTTAACTCCTCTCAGTGAGAAGGATGAGACTTTCTATTTTATCTGTGGACTACCATTGGCCACTGCAACCTTTCTGTCCAAAATGCATTTGAGGGCTGCATATTTCCACTAAAGTTAAAGCAGAAGCCAGCTGCTGTTCAACAGTGATTAATTTATACATGGGGGGGGGGATTTTGACACATCCAATTCTTGCAGGAATATTTAGAATTTTTAATGTCAAATGTCAGTGAGTACAAATGCACACTAATTGCTGTGCATTTTAGAAGTACTATATAGCAAATATCAGAATAAATGAGTTAAAATGGTGAGGAGGAGAAGCAGAAGTGCCTGTGTCTGCCTGGAGTAAGCTTTGGAATAATTTATATCAAGAAAAATCCTATCATTTGCAAACACTGCCACTGCAGAAAGATGTGAATTAACGAAGGGAAATTCAGAAAGCTACAGCACAAAAGCAGCTTTTGCCAACATCATGCATGTCAAATGCTATTTCCCTTCTCAGGTCACAGCATTTAAATCAATGGCCTGCTCACTGCCATGTAACTTCTTAACATGTGCACTGGTAGAGGAATTTAAATCAAATTAAGTCCATAAAGATGAATTTCCTGGGGAGGATTAAGATCTTTCCATCTATACAGAACGGTTGAATAGCAACTGAAAAGCAATATTGCCACAAATATTTGAAGGAGGTAATCAGGAGAGAAAAAAAGCTTTTTCATTTAGGTGCTGAAAAGAAATTAAAGTAATTAAAGAAAAACTATAGCAGGAGAAGCAGATTGGATCTACAGCACAAAGAGAGAAATATGTCTTAAATAAAGACTTCAAGCTTTGGTCATGACCAGCAGGATTCTGTTGGAAGTACAGAAATAAGAGCACAAGAGAAACAGACAGTGAAGGCTAAATTATGAATGCAAACTGTACCTCATTTTGTCTGTCAATTAACAAAGGTTAAAGGGCTGTGAATTTAAAGTTGCATTTACCTAAAAGATTGTGGTTATCACAACTAACTTACCTCACTGTTGTAAGACAAGTGAAACAACAACAGGGTCTTGTGAATGTAGTAGAGCTTAAATATTTTACCATTAAAATGGTTTTTTCTGTGTATTCATTTATTGCAGAAAGCAGCCTGCACACACAGAGCTCTGCTAGTTTGGGTTGTAGCCCTGCCTTGCACGTTGCTCAGAGAACTGAAAAGCATGTCACAAACTGGATTTTCAGCCACCACAAACCCCCAGGCTGTGGCATGCCTTTATTGAAAAACCAAAGTCTGACATGTCTTTCATGTCACTGAGATGCATATTAAAAATTGTATAATACTCACATTTGGCATAATGAGTTTATTCTCAATTTTATTATTATTATTATTTATTATTATTGCAGAGAAATAATATTTTTCCTGCATTTTCTAAGCATTTGGTTAAATTTTAAATGTTCCCTTGATTTACAGTGGAGAAATATGCAATTTGACATTGTTAAAGGGGCAACAGTTAGGATATTACATGGTTTTTTAATTGAATTTCTCTATAATAGGTCTCTTTTTTATCACTCACCATTTGGTTAGCCTTTGGCTAATTTACCAATTCAAAGTGCTTACCCAATATACCCTGAATATATAAGACAGATAATATGATTATCAGGACATACATTAAATGCATCATTTACTAGCATATGGAAATACTCTACAGATTTATGTCAGTCAGAAATACAGTATGCTTATGTTTAAATACATACTAGATGATAAGAAGTTGAACAAGAAAATGAATTTTCTATGTGCTTATCTGCATCTTTACTTACTTGAACATTTTTAACAGCTGACATTTACTCACAGATGGACAACATAAATATAGAAATCTAAAATAACCAGATTAAAAAAAAAATAACACACAGATGACCAAATATAGAAATCAGATATGAAAAGAAATAATTGTTGAGGTATTTAAAATGCTTTTTTTTTTCCTTTCTCCCTTTCCTGTATATCCTATTTGCAGTACCAGCTACAGAAATTTATGATCCCAGTGACTGATGCCACTGCTTAGTTTTTAAAGGTTTTGACCTTTGACGTTGTCCTGGTTTGAGCTTGAGCAGAACTGTAGAAAAAAACTGCATCTTCAACATATAAACTAACAGAAAACATCACCCAGATGCAGAGATCCACGTTTCCACGGTGCCAAAGTCTTTGCATTCAAAGAAAAGGCTATGGGATAAATCCCATTAAAACGAGTTGCTTGAAAATTACTAAATAATTCACAAATCAAGAAATGACTTCAAAGCTTAGGATGGAAAGGTCCTTACAATGGCTTTGTGATGCTGCTGATGTCTGTGGAAAACTCACAATGCTCAGTATGTTACCCAGGGCTTAATGCTGTGTGTGTTTGTTTTGCACTAGTCCAAAGACACCAGGGGACAATTATGTCCCAGCTGTAGGTGTAGCTTGACTGAGTTATGTCTAAATGCAATTTAACTGATCTGTGTTCTTGCCTGAGTCAATTTAGATTTTTTAATCTGCTAATGAATTTTGTGGTGTCATAATTGCCTTTTTTTGCTTTTTTTTTTTTAATTAATTTTTCTTTGCATGTATCTCATTGAAACTGCCATAATGGAGACAGAATTGTCATCCAGTGACAGGACAAGAGGCAACTGGAGCAAGACATTCCAGACCCACCTGGATCTGTTCCTGGGTGACTTGGTCTAGCTGCCCCTGCTCTGGCAGGGGGGTTGGACTGGATGATCTTCTAGCTCCCTTCCAACCCCTAATATTCTGTGATTCTGTGAAAATTGTGTACCAGACAGCAGGAAAGGTTTTCATTTAAAAGAGAAAAGCAAAAAAAAAAAAAATTAACTTACAAGATAGACATTTTGGGTCTCAAATGCCAAGCTTCAGGTTCATTCATAAGAAAAGCACCAATAACACGTGACTGCAATATCAGAAAACTCAACTCTGAGAAAGTCTGACACTTCCAACTAGAAAACACCACTGCAGCCTCTTTTGGAGATGCTCACATGCTTCTCTGGTATGCTGCAAACATCAAGAGTTCAGCAGAACGAGAGCCTCCAGGCTACAGAAGTTTACCTCTGCCTCACAGAATTCACATTGGGCTGAGACATGCATTTCTAATCACTCTGACTTCTCCCCTTTGTAACTTCTGAAGAACATTTTAACTCCCAAAGAATATTTTCACCAAGGTAGCTCAACATGCCAAGGATGTAACCCCACAGTTACCAGGCAGATTGAGCACCACCAGCACCACAGAGCCTCAGAAAGCAAGTCAAGCAGCAGCACACAAGACCAGAAAACCAAGTCAGGCAAGACCTTCAGTTCCTGAGACTCCACCAGTGGAGCTAATTTATGCCTACTAATCATAGATTTGACAAAAACAACAAAAAAAAAAAGTCAATCCATCTATCAAAAAGTCAATCCACTGTAGTTTGTGTTGACTGCGAAATACAGCACATGGACAACTCTTCCCACAAATCATTCTTTATAATTACAATTTAAATACAATTCTTTATAATCTCATTATTTGTGTTTATTTACTCTGGAAAAATATTTCAGTTTGTCACTATTATGATGACAACATGGAATTGTCCACGTCACCACATAGAATGTAGAATATCCTCTGCAGTGATGGGACACGTCAGTCCTGGGCAACTTTATTTACATGATTACTTTTTTATTTATTTACATGATCACTCTTTGGATTTAAGTTATGTTGTTTTGATTGGAGCTGGGTTGTTTTCAACTAAATTATCTGGTTTTACACCTACTGATACTAACAGACCTTTGTTGTGTTATGAAATCTTGAAAAGAACACTAATTTAACATTGCTCTAACACAGCAAAAAACTTCCTCATCACCAGCAATAGCTGCTACCATAACCTCATATGAGAAGACAGTGGGGAGATGAGCAGAATCTAACAAGTATTCAAGTCCTAAAAGCTGATTCAAACAATGCTAGGAAACTGTTTGAAAATGTACATTTGTCACCAATAAACGTCCCTGTCATATTTTAATTTTCCTGTGTTTCACTAAAATGCTTGCAGGCTCCAATAATCCTATTTGCAACTGGAGCACCTCTCTAAGGAAGAAAACTAGTTCATCATTGAAATCATGGCTGCCAGAAAGGAGGAGCAGTGGTGTATGAAAATATAATCCATTGAACATCAGACCTGACAACCTCAGATCATTTCCAGGCTAAGTCAGCTAATAACACCATTTTTAACATTACAGGTGGATTCACAGTCAGCAAAAAGCTCTATTCAAGTTAAGGAATATTTTTTGCCTTGAGCTGTCACAAAGATTAACAGCAGCAGAGAGTATGTTAACTGGTGAAGCTGAAAATCTCATAAGTACTGCAGTGTGAACAGAGAATTAAAATACAGTTTTAAGAGTTTAAGATTTTTTTTGTTTTGTTATTTAATATGGACAGAAAGCAAAAATGCCACAGAGCAAAATATTCCCCAAGGGAAATTTTTGCTCTTAGGTGCACACAAAAACTAAATTCCAACTCTTGTAACATCAATGTAGGTCACTTCCACTGAAGACAAGGAAGACTCCTTTCAAAAGGTGTTTTTTTTAATTGCCCACTGATGGGGTAACCTAAATGAAAACAGAGCATAAAATAAAAGTTTGCCACGCAACTATTCTGAAGTGGAGAGAAGCAGTTCAACTAACCTAAATCAACAGGTCTTTGTAAATGTGGTATAAAAAATAGCACAAAAATGGATCTCTTTTATTTCTTTTCTTAAAGGATCCAAATCAGTGATGTGAAGGATAAAAATAATCAGGTTAGAACTAATTTTATACTTCATAATTTATTTCCTAAATTAACCTGCTTTAAGATTTCACCATATTTAGAACTATATTTATCACAGACTGGAAGGGGTTGGAAGGGATCTCTTCACATCATCTAGCCCAACCCCTCTGCCAAAGCAGGTTCATTTTAACATTTCTTTTAACATTCTTAACATTCCATGTTAAGAAATGGATTGAATGTGATGAGCTATCCCCAGAGAATACACACCAGCAAGTTGAAAGCTGATGGGTAGTAATTAGAAACCAGGGCAACAAGGGGAACCTTGTGGTTGGGGTCTACTACAGGCCACCCTATCAAGAGGAATCTCTTGATGAAGGTTCCTTTTAAAATTTTGCATCCTTATGGCATTTATTGTCCAGGAAGAGTCCTGGTGTAAAGCTAGCTAATACTAACTCCCTTCTCCATCTGAAATCTCAGTGAGAGTTTTAGGTACACAGAACAGAATTACCAGGGCTGGAGTGATCCCAAGGCAGCAGGCCTAACATCTGTTCCCATGGAAAATAAAACAAGAACTGTAATACCCTCCAGCACTCAGGAATTCAGTTTTATACCATTTCTAAAATATGTATCTCTAAAATCACAGTGGCTTTTCCCTCTGGTCGTGACTGAAAGACACACAGAGCTCAAGCTTTAAGCTAACTCAGGTGCTGCTTCAGTGCTCTTTTCTAGGAGGGATGGGAGACAAATCAGAGGTAGTCCAGGCTGATGCAGGGTAACCACCTCGATGCTCTGGCTGCTCTGCATACACAGTGCTGCAACTGAAGGCTCTACTGGGCTTGGTGAATGTCATCTCCAAGCTTCTGGGCAGCTGTAGGACTTGGAAGCAGCCAGGGAAGATGTCTTTGCTTGTCATTTCAAATGGAGACCTAGCAGAAGCAGTAGAACCCCTATATTTGCCAAAGATTTTTTTTTTCTTCTGTTAGTGACACTAAATGATGGAATGGCTATACTACTGAAAACCACTGTTACTCTGGAATGTCCATAATTCACAGGTTTTTTGCCTCTATGTCATTGCATCATGTGCCAAAATTCAGCTGGAAGTACAGCTCAGCCTGCACTTGTTTGATTCACACACCATCTGCCAGGTAACCATAAAACAGCCTCACTGGCTCTTCAGGATCATCATCCTCCAGCTAATAAACACTTTCATAGCCCATTTAGTAAACACACAGCCCTTGCAAAGATGTCTATCTCTGGACATATTTCTATGGAATGAATATTGAGCTGCTTTCCAAGGAGGACATTAAAATCAGTTTCAGGAATAGCACAGTCAGGTGGGAGGATGTTCATTAAACTCCATGCACTATTAAACCAATCAGAACAAGAGGCACTGGAGACTGGAAACTCAGAACTCTCAGTAATAGAGATTATATGAAAGCCTTCCAGGAAACCTCTTGTCAAAAAGAATTTGATGACACTGCAGAAAAACCCAGGGTGGTGGAACCACTGAAATGTGCTTTGTTGCTTCAGAAGCTTGAAGGAGAACTGCCCCGTGAAGCATAAATTTGCATCACTACTTAAAGCAATCAGCTTTACTACAGCTTTGTTTCTTTACCATTTGTAGTAATGGCAAAGAGTTCTCTTTGTAGCCAAAGTAGAAATGACATAGCTTCTAGGTCATCTTTTAAATCTTAAACAGTTTCTAGATACAAACAAAATGAAACACAGAGCAGGGGAAGCTAAGACATGTTATCTAGGTTTCAGAAAATGTTTCCCTAGCTTTTCTCCTGTGTTGTTCATATCCACCTATTAGAATGACAGATGCAGTAATAAGTGTTCTACAACTTCTGACTAAAGCCTTCTTTATTACCACCTCCTATATGAAATCTGATTACTGCTGATTAGCTTGAGGGCTAATCTCAAAATGTCACAGTTAATCTCAGTTCTCACTTTAAGAAGTTAGGATTTCCTTCTGCATGCAGTTTTTCGTTGCTGGCAGATGAAAACATTTGCACTGAATTTTCCTAATGAGCAAACATTGTTTATGACCCTATGCAAAATGGTTTACTGCAGCAGCTCTGTTTTTGAGGAGACTCCTAAATAAACTGGCCAAATCAAGTCAGATTCAAGGTCCAGGAATGCCAGAGATGCTGGAGGTCTTGCACGCAGACAGACCTCAAATATATTTTATTCCTGGTGCCACACAAGAAATCCTGTAACATGAAGCAAATCCTGAAAAAAAAATCAAAAGGACACTGAAATCATTAAGCTCAGAGTGCACATTTAGAATATTTTTTTCATTTAACTGTTTTAGGGTATGTTATTTTTCCAGGATGACACAAAAGAAATACTTTCTCCCTGTTCTTATTCTAACACTTCCTATATTTCTGATATCCCTGCATAGCAAAGTGGCTACTGAAGCCTGGAAAATACCAAAAATCAATATTCAGGATTAATCAGCGTCAAAATACAAAATGAATTTCGTATCAAAAAAGATTTTTTTTCCAATTATAAAACATGACTGGAACCATTCAAATGCAGGATGCCAGGGACAGACTTGAAAGCTATTTCATGGCTGTGGTTTCAATTGTGCAGCAGCTACTGTGATGGAATTTTATCCTACTGTGCTACAGACTCTGGCTGACATAAAAGGAAAGACAACACTGTATTTAATTTTCTCTCTCCTCCACTCTAATTCTTTTTCCATTACACACAAATAATAGAAGGCCATAAGGATAAGAATTAAATTAACAATTCATAAGCCTGATTTATAATCACAGATTAATAAACTCAAGCTGTAGAGTACCCTACTGCAACAGTTATGGGACTTGAGGCATAAACCAGGGAGATGAATTACACTGATGACATCACATCAGAGATCACAACACATCAGTGATTCCTTCACAGAGGTGAAGCAACTAGAAAATTAGAGGAAAACAGTTTGAAAAGTAATGCCATATTTTGCATAAAAAAGAAATTAAAACCATTCTCCAACACGCATCATATTTTTCCCATCACCCAGCTACCCAGATCAATACAAACTTCTAAAAACAAATATACTGATAATAGCAATACCATACTGAGAACAAATTATTTGTTTATATTGCAGTCTTCATTACAAAGTCCTTTTGTACTTGTAAAACAGCACCCATTTCACCTCTGAAAAAGTGCAGATTACTATATTAATGTTTTATGATAAAACACCCTTGCTCTATATTCAAAATAACACAAGAAAATGGCATGGTGATCAACAAGACTATAAGTCAGGTAAGCATAATGAAAAATAAAAGGAGGTTAAATAAATAAATAAGCTGAACTGCAATTTTTTATTTATTTTTTTTTTTTTGTGATTTACTATAAATAATTTCTAAGAAAATGAAAACTGGGCTAAAGGATTTATTATTTATGACCTGACAGAGTTTTAGATATTATAGTCACAGAAAGCATAAGGCAAGATGCCTCTGTTTAGTAGATTTTGCATTTTTAGATTATTGTCTACAGCTTGTCTACATTCTCCTCTTATATAATACTTAACAACACATTTTATTATATCATAGAATGAGTTTTGATTACTGGTAAGATTTAATCAGTCTTTTTGGGGTTTTTTTCAGAAACTCATTTTACATTTTGCATAGATACTGTAGAATAACTGAATGGCCTCTTCCAGTTTAGAATAAGTTTTAATTATAACTTGTAAAGCTTTTACACTAAAATAACTTTTCTGGGGAAAAAAAAAAAAAATTAAATTAGATTTTGCACTTCAAGACCTAAAACCTATATTCCAGTGAAAGCTTTAAATTAGATAACAAATTACAGCAATGTATTAGAATAAAGACTAAAAAGTTAAAAATATTTCTAGTAAGTATCAGTGTATCCCTTCAAATTTCTGAAAAATTAAATGCAAAGCTTTCATTATCTGCTATAAAACTCTTCTTCACATTGCCTCAAAAAACTTGAGTATTTATATTATGTATTATATTGAGTATTTATTATATATATATTGATTTTTTATTCTATTTATATCTTAAGAACGTGCAGCTGCTGTATTTTCCCTTCTCTCCATCTCTTCCTCATCAAAATGCTTTTATTAATGTGTAGGAACAAGAAGCATGATCCTTGCAAATACCAGATTTGGCTGGGCATTGTCACACTAACTTGGCAGACCAATCTTAAAGGGGAAACATTTTACAAAGCACTTCAGACAAAGACTAAATGCAGTGAATAATCATGCAGCAATTTCTTTTCAAACCATTACACCTTAGGGAATAAAGTAAATAAACACAGCTGAATATGGTTGGTGAAGCTTTGATTCATTCCCTCCCTGAAGGGATACTGTTCATATGTGAGGCTTTGCTGGTGTCTCAAACTAATGAAAAAGAGTTTTCTTTGTCTTAGAGGTTTTGGGATTTATTTTATTTATTTTTTTTTTAAGAGAAGGAGCAGTAAAGGGCAATTAAGCAGCACTAATGAAATCTATCCATTTTACCATAATCAGCTTTCAAGCCTAAAGAGCAGGTAAAAAGGCTGAGACAGGGAAAGAGGAAGCAAGGAACTACATAAGAATGGACAATTTCAACCACATGGAGTGATGCTGTACTTGAAATAAATGAGAACAGAGATGTCTGAGTCCCTGCAGAATCTGCTTCAGAGCTGCTACTGATTGGAGGCTTTACCAAAGATTCAGTCTCGTGATGGAAGCAATGGGTTACCCACTTCTTTTACTCAAACCTTAGGTCAAATTCAACGTAGAAAGAAAATAAAATTCCTATTGTACGAGCAACTAGATTCAAGTGTTGTCTTATTGCCAAAAAGAAATGATGGAAGGTAACAGGAGGTATTTTTCAGAACACGTTCCAGATACTCCTCAACTGCACTTGCAACACTCGTGGTCCCTTAAGATCACTCTGACCTGTTAATTCAGGTGACACCCATGCTTAAAAAACTGGTAACTGAGTAACCTGTACAGTGGCACGACTTGGCATCAGGTTACAGGTAATGAGCAAGAGTCTCAAGGCAACCAAATTAATTCTGAAGGTAAAGTAGAACTGTGGAAGCTCTAAAGATACACGAATTATTTATGTTTCGATCATTTAATTTTAAATTCAATAATATATATATAACTTTTTTTTTCATTTGGTTATTTTGCTTTCAGGTTTAGACAGGTCTAGATAGTACAATCTAAAAGAAAAATGCAGTCCTAAATACTATAATGGCAAACCCTAAAGCAGTGTTTTGAAAAGAATATAAACAAAATCTGTCCTCTGACTTCTTGTATTTTTTTCCAAAAGACATTTCAGAAAGTAAGTTTTGCATGTCATGTCACTAACAAAATTACATATTTTTCTACAAAACACTTGGTAGCTCAAAGCAAATCAATTGCATACATTATGCCTACTCTTCCTTCTTATTTTCATCTACTAGTACACACTAAAATACAGATAAAAAGAATTCCATGCATTGGGAAGACTGCCAATGTAAGGAAGTATTAAAATGTAAAATATTATATTAGCAATGAAGGGTTTCCCCCAGGACATATAAAAGAATAAATTTTTTTGCCTTTTATGAATAAAATTGTTTGTGCTAGTGTCAAATAGACTCCTGTGGGACCACTTACAGATCTCTTTGTGTACTACACTTCATAGGTACCTGTGAAGACCATGTTTTCCACTCAGTTGCACCAAACAGGATAAGTTGCAGCTGAGAATTCACTTTATGAACAGTGGTTGCTTTACATGCTATTTCATTTCACATTTTGCAATATGTGAAGTGTTTTCAGTTATCACTAACAAGACCTGAACTGTACAAATTATAACTCCAGTTGTATCTCACCATTATGGAGGTCTTCCTCTGCTCTTTATTTCAATCTCATTTAGGATGCTGACCTTTCTCTTTAATTAAGTGGCAGAATTCTATACTTGGAAATGTTATCAACCAGAATCTCTAATGTTACCAAAACTGATGAAGCAAAAGGGCAGAAGCTGTGTTAATGTTTAAAACAAGTTATTAGCTTTCATAGATTTAATTCAAATTAAATGAAGGATCACATTCACCAGTGACTGAATTAAATAGAACACATTATTAAGCATGGCATGAACACTAGAAACAAATGATTTTCTGACACTTCTGGAAAATAAATATTCTTCAATTTCAATGTTTTGAGAGATTTGCCCTATCGTTACTAATGAGTTTAATTAAAAGCTTTAACTGAATGTAGTGTAAAAGGATTAAACAAGTTGGGTAAATTTTAGTTGCCATTTCTAAATGTTGGACATTTAAAAGATTAATTTTTAAATAATCTAATCAATAAATACCCATTACCCATGTTGTTTGTATAAATTATTACATCTACCAACAAAAACTAATCAATCACATAAGCTTAATTTTTCCTATGACCTATCTAATTAAGCTACATTCCACGTCTACACACAAACACACATTCTCAGCTACTGAAATATCATTATTTTTGGCAATGAAGCTGCAGTAATTAAAATGTTTGCAGTGTTTTGGGACACGTGAAGATACCAGTTTAAAAGGCTGTATACAAACTACTTGCAGAAGTCTTGTTTTTTCACAGTTCTTGATCATATAATAAGGGTGCTGTGAGAAATGGACTCTGCATGTGTGCAGGAAAAACTGAACTTCAATAGTCTTCTTGTGTTGAGATAATTGCTGCTGATCTTCCTTTCACTGTTTAAATCCTTATTTTTAAAACTATTCACAAAATGGGTAGCTGGTTTGAAGCTTTGAACAGTAAAACCAAATAATTGTGGTTTCCAGTAGCAATTTTCCAGTTATCTTCCTTTGTATTGCAGAGTAGGCTCTCCTCACAAAAAGATTGCTCTCAGACTGTGTTCTCTTGGGCCTCCCAGGGACTGAATAATTTCCTAGTACTAGTTCTTGCATGACCCTTGAAAGAACTACCTTTCTGAGACAGTCATAAAGGATGAGGACAAGACCTTACCACAAATCACCCCAAGGATTTCCTTGGCTCTAAGACTTGTCCTGTTAGGAACAATCCTCACCTCCCTCACAAAGTGATTCTTCTGTGAACCAATTCATCTAAGACTGGACTTTCTCTGGTTTCATATTCTAATCTTTTGATGTAAATGGCTTTTTGAGAGTTATGAAGTCTTTGAATATATAAAAGTTAACTGCAAAGAAAGTAGGGAATAGACTGTTCCCCTTCTCCACAGGGCAGAATAAGAGGGGAATGACAGCAACTGGCACATAATTTAGACTATAGTTTAAAATACTTCATAAAAGGTTAGTGAAGCCCTGAAGCACACTGCCTGAGGGACTCTGGAATCTCCATCACCTGTAATTTTTAACACCTGTCAGAGTGACTTGCTTATAGCTCACCATTTTGCAGACAGGTAGCTTAGATGATATCTTAAGCACCTAGA
Organism: Alcedo atthis; assembly: GCA_033558465.1. Lineage (NCBI taxonomy): Eukaryota > Metazoa > Chordata > Aves > Coraciiformes > Alcedinidae > Alcedo > Alcedo atthis. The sequence continues at coordinate 73 of WYEA01014309.1, read as the reverse complement.
ATCATAGAATGTTTAGGGCTGGAAGGGAGCTCCAAAGGGCATCTAGTGCAGCCCCCTGCAGGGAGCAGGGACA
>WYEA01014308.1:0-17095 GCA_033558465.1 Alcedo atthis | reverse complement strand
ACAGCCTCTCTGGGCAGCCTGGGCCAGGCTCTGCCACCCTCACAGGGAAGAAGTTTCTCCTCATGTTGAGCTGGAACTTGGAGTGGGAATCCCTGCCATGGGGCCAGAAGCACATCTCAGCATCATGTGAGACCAGTAACTCAGCTCTGAGCAGTTAGAGAGCTGAATGGAGAATGAAAGGGCCTCTGTCTTACAGTCCAGTGCCATGCAAGACCAGTGCTTCAAATGGCAAAACAAAGTTCTCTTTTTATAGCTTATCCTCCTTCTGTTCTCGTGCTGTCTTCTCAGCAGGCTGCAGGCCCAGAAGAGCAGACAGCCCCCCTGCTGTCCAGTCTGTGTGAGATGGGCTTCTGTGACAGGCAGCTGAACCTGCAGCTGCTGAAGAAACACAACAACAACATGGTTCAGGTGGTCACTGAGTTGCTTCAGATCAGTAACAGTGACACCAGCAGCTGCTGAACCTCCTGCTGGAGGGAGGCACCAGCTTCATGGAGTGAACTCTTGACTGCAGCTTCTCAGCTGCTTTCTGCTGGAAGTGTGACTAAAAAACTTTGACTTTTCTTTGAGCTTTTGACCTTTTTCTTTTTTTCCCTCATGGAAATGCCAGTGCTTGTCACAGCATCTTCCAGACACCTGAATTTCAGCTTTTATTTGAACCTTAGTTAAATTACTAGTCTTTAAGTCTCTAATTTCATACTGATTCCCTGGTAATAGGATTCATGTAGAATTACTTCAGCTTTCACCCAGGTGAGAACTTCCCCTTGTGTGTAAGGTTATATTATTATTATTATTATTATTGTTATTATTATTATTATTGTTATTATTTAGGCAGCTGGAAACTTGTTTTGTTGACTTTAACAAGCTTTGGAATAGGAACCAATGTACAATGCTGCTGTAAAATGATAATCTTGCCTAATTCCCAAGAGATGCTCACAACTAGCAGACTGAGTTAGCAATTGGTTTGTCCAGTGCATGGCAGTGATGTAACAGACTGAAAATGATCCTTGGAGGAAGGTTGCTTAAGCCAAAGGCCACCCTGGACCAACTGCTGCAGAGGGGCAGTGAGTGTGGAACTGGGGGTGGCAGAGGGCAGCCAGGGAGGGTTTACCAGCAGCCAGCTCTAGGCCAGAGCAGGCACACACAGCCTGTGTGGACAGGGGTAAAAGTGGAGCCTGGGAGTAGGGAAGGCCTTAGGGGGAATGTTTTCTCCTTGGACAGGTGTGGGGAGCCTGGCCACTTGTTTTTCAGAGTGCAGCTCCCCCCAGCAGGAGGGAGTGAGGACGGGGGGCTGGGGCAGTGAGTGCAGGGCTCTGGGGGAGGTGTGGGTCAGGCAGGTCTCAGACAGGCTCCTGTGCTGCTTCCAGAGTCTCAGCTGGGGCTTCATTTCTCTCCCTGGTTCTTGCTTTAGCTGCCCAGATTTAATGTGGAAATTAAATCCTTTCTGAGTGTGCTGAGAGCTGGTGCTGGAGCATCAGGGGGAGCAGCCTGTGCTGGGCAGGGCTGGAGCCACTCTGCTGGGCTTCAGTCTGGGCTGCCAGGCACCTTTTCCCTGCTGCAGCCAGGGGCTGGGTCCTGAACTGCTCCTGCTGGAGCAGCCTCGGGGTGGTGGCTGAGCAGGGGCTCAGGACTGGTGTTTTTTTTAGACATTAATGCCCTGAGAGATACCATGGGAAGAACTGAAGAGGAAAAAAATAAATGTATCATACCATTTTTGTTTGAAACCTATTTTTATAGATGGTGGGAGATACTCTTAAATGTTTATTTTGAGATACACTAGAACTATTTTGCAGTGTTTCCAGCTCTCAGCCCCTGTCTGCTGTGGCCCAGAGCAGATTTGTCACCGAGATGAGGGGTGTTTGAGCAGCTTTGGCCTCTGCCCCAGGCCCAGCAGAGGGGGCTGAAGGGGAGCAGCTCAGCCTGGCTCTGTGCGGGCAGCAGCCCTGTTCTTGTTCTGACTCGGCAGGAGCCCTGTGGTGTCTCAGCTGGGGCCAAAGAGCCGTCAGCTGCTTTTCAGGAGGGGCAGGTACTGTCTGCTCAGCCTGCAGAGGAAGAGATTGCTGTTGGCTTTGTAGATTTGTTAATGGATGCATGGTGTAATTTATACTCTGAGCTCTGTATCTTGTCTAGGGTGAGCACTTTACCCGCAGCTGGGAGGAGAATCCCCTCTTACCCTACAATAAAACTCTTCAGCCCGGGGCCTGTCTCTTTTTTCAGCGCTGGGGGGGCAGGGGCTGGGGGCCGGACCGGGGGTGACGATTTAAGAGGGAGAGAAGGGAGAGTCACTGCCCCCGGGTGCGGGTGGCTCCGAGCACCCCCTGGGGTGTAGCGTGGGGGGAACGGGCCCGGAACGGCTCCGGAACGGCTCCCGAGCCTCGGCTGCCCTGCGCGGTTTCTCTCGCTGCGGGGGAGGCTCGTCCGCCGAAGGGACCGGATCGGCCCGGCCCCGCTGCCGGAAGTCCGCCCCCAGTCCCGGAAGTCCTCCCCCAATCCCGGAAGTCCGCCCCCAATCCCGGAAGTCCGCCCCCGGAAGTCCCGGCGAGGCGGAAGTGTGGCTGCGCGCGCAGGGGCGCCATGGCGGAGCTGGCGGCCGGGGAGGAGTTGGCGAAGCTCGAGTACCTGTCCCTGGTGTCCAAGGTGTGCACGGAGCTGGACAATCACCTGGGCATCAACGACAAGGATCTGGGTGAGTGCGGCGGGGCCGTCGGAGCTGCTCCGGGCCCTCGGGACGCGCTGTGCGGAGGAGCTTCTCCGGGTCGGGAAAGGCCGCGAAACAGAAAATCCCACCCAAACCAACCAAAAAAACCCCAACTCTCGGATCTCTCCCTCGAAATAAACACCCCAAAAACTTGGGGTTCGTGGGGCGGCGATGGCAGCGTCCCCGGGGCAGAGGGAAGAGAGAGCAGCGTTTATCCCGCAGTTACACGGCAGTCACTGCTGCTGCCGATTTACCCCTTGTTTTGTTTCCTTTGTAGCCGAATTTGTGATAAATCTCGCGGAGAAAAACACAACTTTTGACACCTTTAAGGCAGTTCTGCAGAAGAATGGTGCTGAGTTCACTGTGAGTGACACCTCAATGGGATCAGAGAATGGGAGGGTTGGGAGGGACCCTTGGGGATCAGAGTCCAGCCCCTGCCAGAGCAGGGGCACCCAGGGCAGCCCCCACGGGAACAGATCCAGGTGGGGATGGAAAGTCTCCAGAGCAGGAGACTCCACAGCCTCTCTGGGCAGCCTGGGCCAGGCTCTGGCACCCTCCCAGGGAAGAAGTTTCTCCTCATGTTGAGCTGGAACCTCTGTCCTGCTGGTGACCCCTCCCCTGTGCTTTCCCCTGATGTGAGGAGGGGTCTGAAGCTCCTTCCTTAGGTGGGTGTTTCTGTGACTCTCCAGGATTCCCTCATCAGTAACTTGCTGCGTCTGATACAGACCATGAGGCCTCCAGCAAAGCCAGCCACGAGCAAAGGTAGGTGAGGCCTGGTCCCTGCAGCCCCCCAGTGCAGAGAGAGGGGCTGATTCTGTGCTGCTCTGGTCAGGCTGCTGTGGCAGTGACTGTCTGTCTGTCCTGCTGTGGCAGGTACTGCCCTGTGCCTGCAGCTGCCAGTCTGTTCAGTCACAGAAGGTGTGAATTGTTCTAGTTCTCATCTTTGGCTTGGTTTTGTTTAATTGGTGTTTTCAATCCCAAAACCAGAGGTGGTTGTCAAGCCCAAATCCGAGAAGGAGAAGCTGAAGGAGTTGTTTCCAGCCCTTTGCAGGCCAGACAATCCCAACATCAGGGTGAGCTCATCATCGCAGACTCCTGTGGCTGTGAACACAGTGTGACTGAGATTTGTTTCACCTGAAGGTCGTGTTTGCTTTTTTCTCGTGTTAATGTGTCTCCTGCCAGTGCCTGAAAGGGGATGTGGGCACTGAGGTGTAAGAGGCAGGGGCTGGTGCTGCTGTGTGTGGAGATCAGGAGCAGTTGGAGCAGTCTCCACGTTGATGAGGTTTTACAGGATACCTGGAAGATGAGACCCTTGGGGCTTGACATTTGTAGCCTGGCCTTCCTCACACAATGTTGAAAGTAACAATGGATTAAAAAACTAGATTTTTTTTTAAAAAAAGGATTTTTAGCTGCTCTAAGGGGCTTGAATTTGATATTTCTGTCCCAGCTTGGGGAGCTGAGAAGCAGCTGTCTCTGTGTGAAAGCAGCACTGTCTCTGTTGGGGCAGAACAGGACAGCTCTGGGTTCCTGTCACATCTCAGAACCATGGAACTGTCAGGGCTGGGAGGGAAATCAAAGCTCATCCAGTTCCAACCCCTGCCAGGGCAGGGACGCCTCCCAGCAGAGCAGCTGCTCAGAGCCCCATCCAGCCTGGCCTGGAGCACTTCCAAGGCTGGGGCTGCCCCCACCTCTCTGGGCACCCTGGGCCAGGCTCTCACCCCCTCCTGGGGAAGAAATTCTTCCTGATCTGAGGTTCTGCTCTGATCACCCATTCCTTCCTGGCGGGCACGTGATCACCCTGCCTGTGGGTGGTCTGTGCCGGCTCAGGCTCTCACAGAGGGCTCTGTCCTTGCAGCACATGCTGGATGAGGATGACGTGAAGGTGGCAGCCGATGCCCTGAAGGAGCTGGAGGCCCTGATGCCCGGCGCAGACAGGCAGGGCAGGCAGAGGAGCGGCGACCAGCGGTGGGTGCCCGGGAGCTGCTCGGGGTGGGGGTTGGCACTGGGCGCCGCCTGCCCTGCTCTGCTCACTGCCTCCCCGCCTGCTTGGCAGGGCCAGGAGGAGGCGGCCGAGCCGCAGCCGCAGCCGCAGCCGGGAGCGCCGGCGCCGGCACCGCTCCCGCTCCAGGTCCCGCTCCAGGGCCTGGGACAAGAGCAGGGGGAAGTCCCGGCACCGGTCGAGGAGCAGGAGCCGGAGCCCCAGCAGGGACAGACGCGGGGAGAGGAGCAGCGAGAGGTGGAGAGAGAAGCACGTTGAGCGGCCCCCGCCCGAGGAGCCGTCCATCGGGGACATCTACAACGGCAAGGTCACCAGCATCATGCAGTTCGGCTGCTTCGTGCAGCTGGAGGGACTCAGGTACCACCTGGGGGTGACGGGGAACACCCTGCTGCTCCACAGCGGCCAGCAGGGCTGCCTTGACACGCACCGGGTTCTGAGCCCAGGTGAAGGCCTGGGGCAGGAAGATTGAGAGCAGGGCGTGTCCTTGTGAACACCAGAGATGGGAATGCTCACACAGGCAGTGCACAGCAAATGCTCAGTCAGTGGATAATAAATGCTCTGCTCAATCAGTGATAATAAATGCTCACACACAGCCAGGGGACAGCCCAGTGCTCACACACAGTCAGGGGACAGCCCAGTGCTCACACACAGGCAGGGGACAGCCCAGTGCTCACACACAGGCAGGGGGCAGCCCAGTGCTCACACTCAGCCAGGGGACAGCCCAGTGCTCACACACAGCCAGGGGACAGCCCAGTGCTCACACACAGCCAGGGGACAGCCCAGTGCTCACAGGCAGTCAGGGGACAGCCCAGTGCTCACACTCAGCCAGGGGACAGCCCAGTGCTCACACACAGTCAGGGGACAGCCCAGTGCTCACAGGCAGCTGGCAGCCCAGTGCTCACAGGCAGCTGGCAGCCCAGTGCTTGGGTGCAGATCCAGGGGCCTGTGGAGCAGTCCTGTGTCTGTTCCTCTGCCCCTGCAGGAAGCGTTGGGAGGGCCTGGTGCACATCTCAGAGCTGCGAAGAGAGGGACGAGTGGCCAACGTTGCTGATGTTGTGAGCAAAGGACAAAGAGTAAAAGTCAAAGTGTTGTCCTTCACTGGCTCCAAGACCAGCCTGAGCATGAAGGTATGGCAGACATTCTGTGGTGCCTTTAATAGGACTATGGTGACAGTTTTTTTATTCAAAGGTTGCACCTCTCTTTGCCTTTTTTTTCCTGCCCTTTTTGATGAAGACTTACAGTGGGAGTTAAAAAAAAAAAGATTATGTATTGCTGTTCTGTATTGAAGTGGCCAGTTAACTTCTAACTCATTTTCTATATGTTCTTGATTTTGATAGAATATTCCTAACAGATTTTTGACTTGATGTGTTAGCTCAGAGGCAGGGTAGACCTCAAGCTGTTGCTTTATCTTCCCTTTTCAGTATGAGAGAAGCATTTCAGTTGAAATGAGATCACTGCTCTTGCCAAGGCAGAGTGTTCTAGGCCTTGGGCTGTACTTCCCTCACAGTAACAGCTGAAAAAAAACCCCTGTGAAATAGCAACTCGTGTTTGGGTTGTTGCTTCACAGTATCACAGAATGGGGGGGGGTTGGAAGGGACCTCAGATGATCATCTGGTCCAACCCCCTGGCAGAGCAGGGGCACCCAGGGCAGCCCACACAGAACAGATCCAGGGGGGCTGGAAAGTCTCCAGAGGAGACTCCACAGCCTCTCTGGGCAGCCTGGGCCAGCGTTGGTTGTGATCCCTCTGGTGTCAGAGGAAGCAGAGGTGTCGATAGACCCGCAGAGCTGACTGGTTGGTCCCTGTCACAGGATGTTGACCAGGACACCGGGGAAGATTTGAACCCCAACAGGAGGAGAAACCTGGTGGGAGAAACCAACGAAGAAACCTCCATGAGAAACCCAGACAGGCCCAGCCACCTGTCCCTGGTGAACGCCCCCGAGGTGGAGGACGACAGCCTGGAGCGCAAGCGCCTCACGCGCATCTCCGACCCCGAGAAGTGGGAGATCAAGCAGGTGGGCTGTGCAGGGGAGCAGCTGCTGGGCTGGCTCACTTCTTGCCTGGAGATTGCTGCTGTCTCGAGTTTGGGATTTCTCATTGAGTTCTGCTATGAGCTGGGGGCAAGGTTTGACCAGGGGGGTGACAGCAGTCCCCTGGTGACACTCGGGTGGGCTTTGCTACCAGGGCAGACTTGCCGTGGCTGAGCCAGCTGCCCCTCACTGCTGGCATTTAGAGCAACCAGAGGGCTGTTTGCTCAGGGGCTGGGTGGCTTGCACAGAGGTGTGACAAATAGAACCATCCCTTTGCTCTGAAATCACAGCATTCCTTCTTTCCTGTTTTACAAGCCTGGCAGTAGCACTAGAACTGAAACATCAAAGGCATGAGCTGTTTTCTGTAGGAGGGGACAAATCCATCTCCTATTCATTCTGTTCCCAGATGATTGCAGCTAATGTGCTTTCCAAAGAAGAGTTTCCTGACTTTGATGAGGAGACTGGGATCCTTCCTAAAGTTGATGATGAGGAAGGTAGTATTTCCAAGCAGTCGTATTGTTCTAGTAAATTGCTTGTGTTCCTGGGTGTGGTTTTGATTCAGAAAGGAATAATAAGTGGATGTGAAGCATCCCACAGTTTGCAGACTTGTTAGACATTAGCAACTGGGATTGCTCTGGCCTTACTGGTTACATCTGGATGTGCCCTGTCTGGGCACATAAAGAATAAAGGCAGAAAGAATGGTTTTAAAACTAAGTAAATCATCATCAAGAATACACAGGAGGCAGTGTTTGGAGAGGTGCTTTTATGTACCTGAAAGGTGATGCTGAACTTTGTCTCTTGTGGGTTTTAGATGAGGACCTGGAGATTGAGTTAGTTGAAGAAGAGCCACCCTTCCTTCGAGGTCACACTAAACAGAGCATGGATATGAGTCCCATCAAAATAGTGAAGGTAAGAGATTGCCAGAACTAAATCCAATATATTGATTTAAAAAAGCACTGGACAGTTTAACAACCAGTTTTGTCCTGCTTTGGCAGGGGGTTGGACTCTGATCTTTGGAGGTCTCTACCAACCCCCACCATCCTGTGATTACTGAGAGCCCTGAAAAAATATGACCACTGAACTGATGGTCCTTTCTTCACTTACAAAGCTGATTCTTCCTTAACTGGTGCCAGTGAAGTGCAATAATCAAACCAGAATGCTGCAGCAGCAGCCATTTCACACAGCTGTCAGAACATGCTCTCTCTGGTTTGCTCTTACCTTTTGAAAGTAGAAGGTGGTAGAGAAGTAACTGATTTTTCAGAGGTTTTGCCCATTATCCTCCTGACTGCACAGTGCTCCATTTTAAAGATGTTTTCTTTTAGTCACAGCTGTGGAAGTTCCTGAGGCTGGGCTACTGGGAATACCCTGGAAGTCAAATAGCTGAGTTGTTAACACCTCTTAAAGCACCTTCAGGAGGCACTCCTAAAAGAGAGTGTGGGACAAAGAGATAATGGAAGGCTTGAGAGTGCTTGAAATCACAACTTTTTCTTCTTGCTTTCCAGAATCCAGATGGCTCCCTGTCCCAGGCTGCAATGATGCAGAGTGCCTTGGCCAAGGAGAGACGAGAGCTGAAACAAGCCCAGAGAGAAGCAGAGATGGATTCCATCCCCATGGGACTCAACACACACTGGGTGGATCCTCTCCCTGATGGTATGTCTGAGCACCCTGCAGACTGGACTGTGCCTTTCTGTCCTCCTTGGGCAGCAGTGTCTTGATACTGTGTGTGTCTGCCTCACTTCCAAAGCAAGGCAGAGAAGAAATCCTTTGCTGTTGCAGTGGAGATAGGACTGTCAAGGGCAGTGTACTGGGCACAAGGATGTGTGTGTTCCTAAGGGGGGTGATGGATGGTGAAGCAGTTTTTAGCATGGAAATGAGGGTAGTAGTGGAACTTGGCCCCACAAGCAGAGGAGGTGTGGAAGCTGGGGCAGTAGGAGCAGAGCAGGAGGGTTGTGCTGTCACCTGGGGTAAAGGTGAGGTGGTTTCTTTTCCAGTGGATGGAAGACAAATAGCTGCAAACATGCGAGGAATTGGGATGATGCCCAATGACATCCCTGAGTGGAAGAAACATGCCTTTGGTGGCAACAAAGCTTCCTATGGTAAGAAGACCCAGCTCTCCATCATTGAGCAGAGAGAGAGCCTCCCCATTTTCAGGCTGAAGGAGCAGCTGATACAGGTAAGACTCTTGAAATGCCTATTCTTGTTGGAGCAAGTAAGAACTTAAATATTCTTGGTTTAGTTTGCTGATGGGTGAACAGCTACCTGGTATTTTGAAGTGCAGAACTATAGTTTGAAGTAATTGTTTTGAAGGATTATATACATGTAACAGTGCCAGTATTACTGACATGAGTCAAAACTGAAACGAGGATCACGTTGGCAAGGGGTGAGTCTGTAAATCACAGAATTTTTAAGCAGTTTTCTGGCTTGGTCAGTAAGAACACTTGGATGATTTTTGGCCTGGCTTAGCTGGAGCAAAGCAGCTCATTCTAGTCCTAGATAAACTGTGTTGATTTTGTTTGGTTTTTGGTTCTAAATACTGACACGAGTCTCTCTTGTGACCTTTTCCAGGCTGTGCATGACAACCAGATCCTGATTGTTATTGGAGAGACAGGATCTGGGAAAACTACCCAGATTACCCAGTACCTGGCTGAGGCTGGGTACACATCAAGAGGAAAGATTGGATGCACTCAGCCTCGCAGAGTGGCTGCAATGTCTGTGGCAAAGAGGGTGTCAGAGGAATTCGGGTGCTGCCTGGGACAAGAGGTGAATTTCTCTGGTGAAAAACATGGAAAATAGGCATGAGGAATAACAGAAAAAAAATCAGTACTGGAGCTGGGTTGTGCCTGTTCCCCTGTAGGCTGAGCGTGCAGGGTAATCAGACTGGGAATTACTGGTGCTAGCACTGGATTCTGTAGCTTCAGCTCCTCTCCTCTCTCTAGGTTGGCTACACCATCCGATTTGAGGACTGCACCAGCCCTGAAACTGTCATCAAATACATGACAGATGGCATGCTGCTGAGGGAGTGCCTGATAGACCCTGACCTGACCCAGTATGCCATTATCATGCTGGACGAAGCCCACGAGAGGACCATCCACACAGATGTGCTCTTTGGGCTGCTGAAAAAGGTAACTTGGCTCTGGATTGTGCTGCTGTGTCCTCTCCACTGCATATGGAGAGGAGAGCCCAGGGGAAGATGGGGTCACACAAGACAAGGTTGTTCATTTGCTTTGTTTCTTCTGAAGCAAAACAATTGCTGTGAGGGCTTCTGCTCTGAATTTTCATAAGAAGACCTTCTGTGTGAAGACAAAACAACCAAAATTCAGCAGAAACAATGGGAATTGGTAGTCCAGGATGCTGATGATAATGGATGATTCTTGCATTGTTCCTCCTCCTCTGACAAAGACTTTGCTGTGTTAGGTACTAAGAAAGGTTTGAAATGTGACCCTAGCAATCAATAAATTGTTTACTGGAATGAGCTGCTCCTCCACTCGGGCATTGAAATGCCTGATAAGTCAGAGATAGGCAATCAGGAATAAATCAAATGTGCATGTTAATAGTCCCAAAGGCAATAAATGACTTGTAAACTTTCTGTCCTGTGCAGACAGTGCAGAAACGCCAGGATATGAAGCTGATAGTGACATCAGCTACTCTGGATGCTGTGAAATTTTCTCAGTATTTCTATGAAGCTCCCATCTTCACAATTCCTGGCAGAACATACCCAGTAGAAATTCTGTACACTAAAGAGCCTGAGACAGATTATTTGGATGCCAGTCTGATTACAGTCATGCAGATCCACTTAACAGAGCCCCCAGGTAAGTGGAGGGTTGGTGGTGGTTGTGATTCAGGAACAATACCTGTGAGCAAGGTCTTCTTTCAAGCCACGGGTGATGTGTTAGTACCATGAGCAGAATGCTCCAGCACTGTCCTCTGCTGCTGGCAGATGCTGAAGCTGCTGGGTGGAAGACTGAAGCATGTTGCTTTTGGCTAAGAGTTGTTGCCCAGGGGCTAGACAAAACTCTGCTTCAAAAGGAAAAGGTGGGGTTTGGAAACGTGGTGATGCAGGAGTTGTACTGAACAGAACTGATTCTATGGATCTTTTACCTCCTGTGTAGGTGACATTTTGGTGTTTCTGACTGGCCAGGAAGAGATTGACACTGCCTGTGAAATCCTCTACGAGAGGATGAAATCTCTAGGGCCTGATGTTCCAGAGTTAATTATCCTACCAGTGTATTCAGCTCTACCCAGTGAAATGCAAACCAGAATCTTTGACCCAGCCCCACCAGGAAGCAGAAAGGTAGTTTCAGCCAAGTGTGGCTCCACCTTCTGTTGATACATCTAATAATGGGCTGTATTGCACTGCTTTTCTGCTTCTTTTCCTCTTCTTTTTATCTTCCTTTTTTTTTTTAAATTATTTTTTAGCATTTTTAATTCCCTTAGTTACAACTTCAGTCAAAAACATGTAATTTGGAGAAAAGGTGACTTATATATAGTGTAGAGCATGGTTTTGGTTCCACAGGTGCCTATACATGTTATCTAAGCCTTTGTAAATGTAGATGACAATACCTGGTGTAGCAGTACCTTCTTGGCATGTTCTTTTAATGCTGCCTTTAAAGGATATTAACATTTGTGAAATCTAAATGAAACTCCTGTTGGCTGGATGTAAATTCCCTCCCAGATGTGTTCTCTGGAAGATTCTTCTCTAAATATGGACTGGAATTGATAGGCAGAAATTCCCCTTGTAGTCAGTGCCATATATTTAGAAACTTATAATGATCTTTCACATGCTTTTAATGACCTTTTTTTTAGAATAAAGTCCTGTACTGGGACTGTTTGAGCAGCATGGTTGGCTTGGCAGCCAGGCACAGAGCTGGCACTGAGGGGAGCTGTTGTTTGCAGGTTGTCATTGCCACTAACATTGCTGAGACCTCCTTGACCATTGATGGAATATACTACGTAGTGGATCCTGGCTTTGTGAAGCAGAAAGTTTATAACTCCAAGACTGGAATTGACCAGTTGGTGGTTACACCAATCTCACAGGTAGGCATTCTGATTGACTCTTCCACCCCCCCACTGGCAGTGTGCAGCTGGATGGGGTGACACCCAGGCACAAGAAAGTGAGGCAGTGATAAAAGCAGGTCTCTGGTGACTCCCCGAGGCTGTGCCCGAGGAACACATCTTCCCTGGGGTGTACTGGGAACTGTCAGTGCAGGCAGAGTTGTGAATCATGAATGACTGTATTTTACCTGTTTCCACCTGTTGACTGCCCCAGGCTCAGGCAAAGCAGCGAGCAGGCAGGGCTGGGAGGACAGGGCCAGGGAAGTGCTACAGGCTGTACACGGAGCGAGCTTACCGAGACGAGATGCTGACCACCAATGTGCCCGAGATCCAGAGGACAAACCTGGCCAGCACTGTGCTCTCCCTGAAGGTGGGTGCTGCAGCTACTTGAGATACTTGTGTAGCTTCAGACTGCTCCAGTGAACAGAGGGTATTTTGAACAAAGGGTATTTCTAGGGTGGTTTTTGATCTCGGACATACACATCCCTTCCAGGAGTCTGCAAACTGGATCTGACCCAGTAGCAGCTGGGGATACTGCTGCCTTTTCCCCTTTCTGGGAACAAGGGCAGGGGTGGAGATGTACTGGGTGTCCATCAGAGCTGTGAAGCCACGTTGGTTTACAAGGCAGGAGGTCCCTAAACCCAGCAGCTATCCCATGTGTCTCCTCCTGCTAGAGAGATGGATGGCACAGTGCCAGAGAAACAGGCCAGAAAAGCTAGTGGCTGAAAGCCATGGGCTGATGCAGCTCATCTGGGGTGCAGAGGTGCCATGTGTTGTGACTGTGGGTATGGGCAGGACAAGGGCATGAAGACAGGGCAGCTCAGAGCTCTGTAGTGCCTCAGGTTGGCTGGCTGGAGCCTGGTGTCTTCCTTCTCAGTGTTCTCACTTGGGTTCTCTCCACTCCCCTCTCTCTCCAGGCCATGGGCATCAACGACTTGCTCTCCTTTGACTTTATGGATGCTCCCCCCATGGAAACCCTCATAACTGCCATGGAGCAGCTCTACACCCTGGGAGCTCTGGACGACGAGGGGCTGCTGACTCGCCTCGGGCGCAGGGTAGGCAGTGCCCAGCCCTGGCTGGGCTGCACAGAGCTGGGGGTTGACACCAGTTGTGTAAGGACTTGCCTTGCACTGTTCAGTGCCTGTTGTGTTTTACTGGGAGCTTTTCACTCACCACAGTTAGGTACTTGTAGCTTGGTTGGCTTCCTTGCTTCTGTGTTACATTTCTGATGGACGTTTTGATTACACCCTGGAGATGTTGGTAGTTTCTTTGCAGATGGAAAGATGGAAGTTAGAAGTCTCACATTTTCTTTTGTATTTCTCACTAAACACGTACAACCTAAACTCCTTTTTAAGCAGCAGCTGCTATTTTTCTTCATTCATAAGTTTACTTTTATTAATGACTAAAAATTTCCTGTAATTATTAGGATAGTCTTGTGATCAGTGAATCTAGGCAAATAATTTGCTTCATGTTGAATAGAACTCTTCTGGGTAAAGCACACTGCTTTGGGAAGGAAGTATGGAAGAAAAGGCTCTTTTTGCATTGAAACAGCTAAAGATTTTTCCAAGACATTGCAGGATACCCTGAAACAGGTTTCTTGCAGATGGCAGAGTTCCCCTTGGAGCCAATGCTGTGTAAGATGTTGATCATGTCTGTGCATCTGGGCTGCAGTGAGGAAATGTTGACCATAGTCTCCATGCTGTCTGTACAGAACGTGTTCTACAGGCCCAAGGTAAGGGGTGCAGCTGAGAAGCTCCAGTTTGGAGGATTTTGTGCTTGTCTCAGATGCTGGGGAGTGGAGCTTATTTGCCAGAATCAACTAGGTTCTCATCACTTGGTCCTTAGTCACTCACCACTCAAAATCTTGGGCTGTCTTCTCAATCTTGTACCAGTTGTTCCTTGTTGAACTGAACCAGCCATGGCATGAGCGACAGGGAGCCTGTCGTGTTGCACGATCGCTCTGGCGTGGAACCCCACTGACACGTGTTTTGTGTGTTAGGACAAACAAGCACTTGCTGATCAGAAGAAAGCCAAGTTCCATCAGACAGAAGGTGACCACCTCACTCTGCTGGCTGTGTACAATTCCTGGAAGAACAATAAGTTTTCAAATCCCTGGTGCTATGAAAACTTCATCCAGGCCAGGTCTCTGCGCAGGGCCCAGGACATTCGCAAGCAGATGCTGGGCATCATGGACAGGTGAGCTGGTGTCAGGAGGATCTGCTTAGTCTCCCCGCCCCGCAGCAGTCAAAGCAGACTGGCTAACCCTGTGGTGGTAGCTGCACACTGATCCGGAGACTGTCTTCCCTCCACCTGTTGTCTCCAGGCACAAGCTGGACGTGGTGTCCTGTGGGAAGGCCACAGTCCGTGTGCAGAAGGCCATTTGCAGCGGCTTCTTCCGAAACGCGGCGAAGAAGGATCCCCAGGAGGGTTACAGGACCCTGATTGACCAGCAGGTGGTCTACATCCACCCCTCCAGTGCTCTCTTCAACAGGCAGCCGGAATGGTGAGCCAGTGGCTTGTAGTTTTCTATTCCAGTTCAGCCTTGTAGCTGAATTGCTGGTGGTGTCCCCTCTTTTGGAGTGCACAGTGTGAGTGGCTGGTTTTCCAGCAGTGAGCAGCCCGAGAACAGTTTCAGGTCTGGTTTTGGCTCTTTCTGCTACTCTCATTAGTGCCCGTGCAAAGATGAGACTCTTGGAGCCCAGACCAGGCCCGAAGCCTGCAGTTGTTTCTGTGCTGAGGGGGAGGAGGAAGAGGGAGGAGTGGGGAGGGACTGAATTGTTTGCAGTGGAATGAAGCAGTTCTGTGCTGAGGAGTGGTTGAGAAGCAGGAGAGGGAAAAAGACACCAGCTCTTCTGGATGGTTCTGCTGGAGCTTGTGCAGGAGCCTTGTGCTGAAGGAGGGTGAGACAGAGGGACAAGCTCGGACACTCCAGCCCCTGCCTGTCTCTGTGCTCGTGAGACCTCTCAAAGCTGCTGTCCCTCCCTCAGGGTGGTGTATCACGAGCTGGTCCTGACCACCAAGGAGTACATGCGTGAGGTGACCACCATCGACCCCCGCTGGCTGGTGGAGTTTGCGCCAGCGTTCTTCAAGGTGTCCGACCCCACCAAGCTGAGCAAGCAGAAGAAGCAGCAGCGGCTGGAGCCTCTCTACAACCGCTACGAGGAGCCCAACGCCTGGCGGATCTCCCGCGCCTTCCGACGCCGATAGGCCCCGCCCCGGCCTGGCCCTGCTCGGCCTCGCCCTGCTCAGCCTCGGCCCGGCCCAGCCCTGCTCAGCCTCGGCCCGGCTCAGCCCTGCTCAGCCTCGGCCCGGCCCAGCCCTGCTCAGCCTCGGCCCGGCCCAGCCTAGCCCTGCTCTGCCTCGGCCTGGCCCAGCCTAGCCCTGCTCTGCCTCGGCCTGGCCCAGCCTAGTCCTGCTCTGCCTCGGCCCAGCCCAGCCTAGCCCTGCTGTCCCTCGGCCCAGCCATGCTCTGCCTCTGCCAGGAGAGTTTGGGCCTGGAGTGGCTGCTGTGAGCAGGGGTCTCTCCCTGCTGCTCACTCCTGAGGGTGAGTTCCCAGCTGCTGGGTCAGAGCAGTTCGCAAGGGGGCAATGGGAGCAGTGGCACAAGGGGGCAGTGGGAGCAGTGGCACAAGGGGGCAGTGGGAGCAGTGGCACAAGGGGGCAGTGGGAGCAGTGGCACAAGGGGGCAATGGGAGCAGTGGCACAAGGGGGCAATGTGGGCTCAGGGCTTCCCTGCTGCTGGGCCAGGCCTGGGGCTCCTGGGTGTTTGCACCAGCTCAGGAGTGGTTCTCAGACACTTCTGTGGCTGCTCCCCCTTTTAGAGACCAAACCCAAGACTGAGCTGAGCAGCACTGCAAAGAGAACGACTGAGAAGTAGTTGTTGGTCACCCTGTGTTCTGAACAGCCAAGCAGACAGAGGCTGGAGTCATTTGTTTCTTTACTAAAAGGGATTTATTTCTACTTATGTTCTTAGACAGAAGCCTTTTTTGGGAGCTGCTTGTTTTCTTCTTTTTCCTATTTTATACATTTTCCTGTTCAGTGTGTTTGCCTTTTATGCAAGCCAGCTGTGGTGAGATACTTGCTGTCTGTGCTCTGGGATAAGGCAGGAACGATCCCTTGAAACCCAGCTAGAATGTCAGTTCCACTTGGACAATGGCACAGGTCAGACTGCAAGTCTTATCCTTCATCACCATCTCCTGTGTGCTGAAGGCTAGTATATCAACTGGTAATTAACCACATCCACTCTGGAGCACGGCTCTGTCTGTGAACATAAGTGCTTGCAGATGTTCAGACTTTCTATACAATGTGTCATGTGTTTTATTTCCACTTACAATGTTTGGTGACATCACAGCTGTTGGTTTTTTTAATAGAATCTGTTCCTACAGCTGAAATGTCTGTAAAATATTGTGTAACAGTTCTTTGTTTAAAAAGAAAGGGACTACCCAACGTGTGCTGTCATGCTGAAGCTATCTGTAAATTACTTATTCTGTGCAAACAGATGAAACTTATTTCACTCCATAGCTGCAGTTACTTCTTTTTTTTGTTGTTTTGTTTTCCCAAAGCTGGGACATTTCCTAAAATACTATTGAAATGAGTAGAATGCAGCTGACTGGTTGTTTTACACTCGGTGAACTTCAGCGTTTCACACTGAAAACTGGCTGTGCTGGAACCTCAGTGTGTGTGCAGAGGTGGGCATCCTAATTTCTTCTACTCTAGCTGGTTGTCTTGTGTAAAAAAGGGGGGGGGGAGGGAAAATAAGCTGCCTGATGCTGGGATAAACACAGAGAGTACATGTTTTATTCTGGCAGTACTTCCATAACAGTATTTCAGCCCTGCTGGGGGAAGTGTTCTTGAGCTCTCCTGTGGAGGCAGTTCCCAGCCTGCCTCTGGCTGTGTGAACTGTCATTTTAGATGGTGTCAGCTGTAGGTCCTGGCCCATTTTCACTGTACTGAGCTCTGCACTGGAACTGGTAAATCAGGTTTCTTACCTAACAGCACAAATGCATCCAGCAGAGGCCACATGCCCTGTCTGGGGTGTTTCTGGAGGAGTTCTGTTGCAGAGCACTGGAGTTGCTCCTGTTCCTGCTGTCAGGGTACAGGTCAGGCTCAGGTGTGTTTGTGTGGGTTGTAGGTCAGGCTCAGGTGTGTTTGTGTGGGTTGTAGGTCAGGCTCAGGTGTGTTTGTGTGGGTTGTAGGTCAGGCTCAGGTGTGTTTGTGTGGGTTTTAGGTCAGGCTCAGGTGTGTTTGTTTGTGTGGGTTGTCTTGTTTCCTCCTCCTGGAAGACCAGGGAGCAGTGTGAGGTGCTGAGCTCTTAGGAGTT
>WYEA01014306.1:6075-20700 GCA_033558465.1 Alcedo atthis | reverse complement strand
GTTTTCTTTTATTCTTTTTGTAGATTGGCAGATCCTAAAAAAACCATCTTAAAACATTTTCTTTCTTTACCAAGGGCAGTGAGAAAATAAACCAAACAAACAAAAACCAACAAACAGATGAGAAACAACCTTGTGAATAACGAAGTCACAGAAGAAGGAGAGGGAGGAGGAGCTCCAGCTATTCCCCAGCATCCCATGGAGAGGACCAAGCTGAAATAGGATCTCTTAATAGAAATTGTGTTGGGCTTGCCTGGCAAGGTGTCGGTAGCAGAAGGGCTACACAGGTGGCTTCTGTGCGAAGCTGCTCCAATCTTCTCCATGGCCAATACAGCCAATGCTAACCAGTTCCAAGATGGACCCACTGCTGATCACGGCCAAGCAATCAGAGGTGGTGGCAGTCCCTCTGTGATAACATACTTCAGAAGAGGGAAAAGGTTACAGTGCGACAGCCCTGCAATGGCAGCCAGGGGAGAGAACTGAGAATATGTGAGAGAAACAACTCTGCAGACACCAAGGTCCGTCAAGAAAGAGGGAGAGAAGGTGGTCTGGATTCTGAAACAGAGATGCCCCTGAAGCCTGTGGTGAAGACCATGATGAGGCAGGCTGTCCCCCACAGCACTTGGAGATTAATCATAGGTAACTATCATAACCATCTGCAGCCTGTGGAGGACCCCATGCTAGACTACTGGGATGTGCCCAGAGGAGGCTGTGACCACATGGAGAGCCCACACTGGAGCTGGCTTCTGGCAGGATGTGTAGATCCATAGAAAGAGGAGCCCACACTGGTGCAGGTTTGCTGGCAGGACTTGTTCCTTGGGGAACCCATGCTGTAGCTGTTCCTGCAAGATTGTACCCTGTGGAAAGGGCCTCCTCTGGAACAGTTAGTGAAGCACTGCAACCATAGAAAGGACCCACAGAGATGAACTCTGGGGCTGTCCCCTGCGGGATGGACTCCATGCTGCAGCAGGGGAAGAGAGCGAGGAAGAAGGAGCAGTAGAGATTCTGTAACGAAATGACCACAACCCCCATCTCACATCTCTCATCTCCCTGTGCTGCTCAGGGGGAGGAGGTAGAAAAAATTAGGAGTTAAGTTTGAGTATGGGAAGAAGTGAGGAGTGGGAGGAGTGGATGGAGTGTGCTTTCAAATTTTATTATATTTCTCATTACCCTACTCTGATTTGATTGGTAATAAATTAAACTAATTTCCCTAAGATGATTCTGTTTTGTGCATGACAGTGGCTTATGAGTGATCTCCCTGTCCTTCACTCAACCCATGAGCCTTTTGTTAAATTTTTGTCTCCCCTCTCCAGCTGAGAAGGGATGGTGATAGAGCAAATTGGTGGGAACCTGGCATCAAGCCAGTGTCAACTCACTACACTCATGGACTGACAAGGTAATGGAAAGATTATGGACATCTTACCAGTGACCTAAGTGACTTTCTTAGCTATGTACTTTTGTTCTTCCTTTAATACAGCTCATCACTGCAGCACAAAAGACTAAAGCAAACTATTTAGACACTTAATCAAGGGAGAAGTACATGGAAATACAGACACGAGGTAGATGGACATACAGACACGAGGTAGATGGAAATACAGACACGAGGTAGATGGAAATACAGATACGAGGCACATTCTGGTTAGGGTAGGCATGCAGTGACTACTGGAATATTGCAGGCAGCCTTCCTCTGACTTCTGTTTTTTCTTGCAAGGTAAAAAATTATGGAGAAACTAAAAGGAATGTTTTATTCCTCACTCAAAATTGATGTACCAGCTTCTCAAATTTAAGAGAAAAGTAATGTAAGAACCACTGAATATCTTTCTGTTCTGGAAAAGACACGAAAAAAATCCAGCAGCTGAGAACAGTGACAAAAACAATTAAAATATGAGGGGTTTTTTTTCTTATTTTTGCAAACAGTAGTGAGTAAATATTAGAACAATTTATAAACAGAAGAGATAGTTGGGGTTTCTATCACTTAACACTTTTAAGTGAAGACCTGTAGAGGGATAATTTTTTTGAAATACGCACAGGAAAAAAAAAAAAAGAAAAATCAGGAGTTAGTCATTTACAGGAGGGGCTACTACATTATCCACTAAGTCTTTCTGGCACTAAACCCTGTATCTGTGAAAAGTACTGAATCTTATTAAAATTGCAAGTATTGCTTTTCTCATCCAAAATATTGCCTTTATTACTGACACCAGACACTAGCTCTAAAAAGTGTCTGAAATTATCTTTTCTGTTCTTTACTGAAAACCAATTACCTCCTCAGTTCTGCACAGGTTCTGTAGATAAGTGGCATATCTAGACAATCATGAGCAATACCTCTGAAATACTCAAGTTAGCACCAAGCACCTCATGAAACCTAAGCTCTGAACATCACATCTCTGCTTGTACACTCTGCACCACTGGAAAATACACAGTGTGGATGAAGAAGTTTGTACCACAGAGAACCACAGTCACTCACATTTGTGCTACTAATACTGGAGATAATACACTCCAGTGTTTCAGACTGCAACAATAGACAGAGAAATTCATTTGCACAGAAGCAAAAGCAATTACCCTGAGCAAGGATTCCCACTGATGCACCTGTACTGCTTCCAGTTCTAGATGTAGACTGGTATGGCACTGAGCTAGACCTTGTCCATATACATGAAGTGATATCAGCACAAAGCAAGAGTCTGGGCCAAATTCTACTGACTTTCAAGATATATCAAAAAAAGATGAACCAGAATTTACTACCAATATGATTAGGAAGTTTATATATGCTAAGATGTCCAGAATAACATAGAAATATATATTTTTAGAACAACTGTAAAAACAATTCTTAAAATAAAAATTTGCTGCAAATCTTATGAGAAATGTTACAAAATTGGTATTTTTGTTTCTTAATCAAGGTATAAGTATGTACACATGTGAAAAATTATTTTACTGATGTCAATTCTCCCTAGACAAGTGTATGCAAAATCACAGTTTCAAGAACTAAAAGCTGCTCTCAGAGACAAGCATGCACTTCAGGGCCACCACTACACAGGTCTGAGTGCCAGCCACCTGCTGCTTCCCCTACATCAGACTGGAAACAGAGCTCCATGTCACAGCATTTGAACCTCCCTGTGCTACAGAACTGTGCCTTGGAGCTGAACATTGGTGGATTCAATTGTCCAACAGAAGACATCACACTCCCTGCTAACAGAGGCCATACTGACAATTCAAAGAGCAATGAATGCCTAGAAAAAAATACAATAAATTATAAACCAAGAAGAGTGTGTTAGAATCTCCTGAGTACTACAAAATCTCACAGTACATTTTTAATTATGAGTAATTAATGCTATTTAAAATGTCAAAAGGTGATCAGTAATAGAGAAGATTTCAAATTTATTTTACTAGTTTGATGTGTGTTACTTATAAAAATCCTTGGATTCAAGTGTCTTGAATTTACAGGTGCTAAAAGCATACATATGTAAAATGAGTACTTGTGTCTTAAAATATAAATGCCACATTTTCATTATAAATAAATATAGTATGCTATTAATTCTCACCTGTTTGCTTTCCCCTCTCCCCAGAAAACTGAATTTTAACCAGCTAAAGAATGCTGGCTTTTATATAGGACACAAAGAAAATGTTTATTCAAGTTATTTCTTTATAATAAAATTAACGTAATGTTTAATATATTGACTAATACATATAGAAGCTTTGCTACAGAGCAAAGTTTAGAAGATTTACCAATATTCTGTGTTGTTAGAATGAAACATGGAAACTCTGGAAAATTCTGGTGCCTCATTTAAAAGGCCAACTCATTATGTGGATTTTCCAGATTAAAGTTGATTCTAAGTAAACACTTCTTAGAATAATATTTTTTATTTACCATAAAAATCAATGATTACTGCCAAAACTTCAAATACATTCCACCAAAAGCATCCGACCTTTGTGCATGACATTTGGCTGGAATGTGATATAATATAAATTATGCAATAACAAGCCAATTACATTAGCTTTAAAATATTTTGTATCAGAGTTTAGTGTCTATTAATTTCTTATATGATGCCTTTTACTGATATCAGTGGTAATGATTATAATGTTATCTGACCTATTCTGATATATCTCAGTTAGAAATTTTGCAAGATACTAGATCACTAATTCACTTGGTATACATTGACTGATCTTTAATGTATTGGACTCACAAGGATGTAATGACTAGGAAGATAACCAGAGCAGACTACAAGTAAGCATGGACAGGTGAAAGAAAGCTGAAGTCTCCACAGCACCACTTTTCAGCATCCTTATTAATCCTATTTGCAACTTATGAAAGTTGTGTGCCTGAATAAATGCAGGCCAAATTCTTTAAGAACTTAGATTTGCACACACAGTTATGTGAATAGTGCACACAGAGACACACTGTTCTCTAATGTTTCTTATTACTACCTACTTTTTGTGTTTTGCTGATGTTTTTACTGTGTATTATTCCTCTGTATTATTAAAGAGTGATTACTCTTTATTTTATATTTACACCTTTGTCTTCATGTAGTCTACAGAATTTTTTACTTGGTAAAAGTTTATCCTCTGACATAAAAAATAAGGGGGAAAAGTTGTGTGGTAGTGCAATATATCCCATGAAAGATGCCTGAACCTGTATTAGATGCTTCAAGGATGAGGGGACATGCACTGTGTGGTAGGTAGGTAGGGAGCTCTTCTGCTGATTCAAATGCACCTGCCCCATGCTGCAAGTTTGGGTCCAGGAAAAGACTGATAAAGAGATGTGTGGCTCCAGGATCTGACTGACTGACTGCATCTTACAAAGATCCACAATGTCTGCTTAGCCAAGAAAGAAGATTAAGAGTTAGCTTAATAAAGATATTTATATATCTTCATAAGAAGCTTTTTAGTAGAGGGAAGAAAAGTCCAGTAAGAATTTCTAATTGGATGGAAACCAGACGAAAATTACATTGAAAGATTAGCTCACATCTTAACAGTGGTTGTGATTAAACATTAGGTCATGACAGGTGAAATATTAGATTCTGTATTTGCTGAAGCCTTAAATTATGATGACAGCTTTAGCTTTTCTTATCACGAGCCTTTAATGAAGGCAGAATATTTTAATAACAAATTGAGAAGTTCTGAACTTCAGCCCTCAAAATGTTTAACAGACGCAAAGCTGTTACTGCTGATAAATCTGTGTTCTCATCATTTCTTTGGTTTATAATTACTGGTATTACAATTACTTGGAATTATAATAGCCTGTATAATATCCATATATCCTTGATAGTACCTAAAGATCTATGTACTCATAGTTCAGATCAGAAATACACTGAGACTAACCTTTTATTTCTGCCAATGAGCAGTAACAGATAATTCACCTGGAGTGTCAGCAACTCTGATTATACAGGATGAGATCCGGCCTTTTAGACATCATCACAATTTCCAGCAGTTTTCTGGACAGCAGACTTCTTGAATGAGCCTTTCAAGCAGGCCTTTATATTTAATACCTTTGATAAATTTCCCTTTTATGAATTGCTGATCCATTTTTAAATCTGTTTACAAGTTTTCTTTCTTCAACATCACATGCCATTGACTTCCACAACTTCATTATTATGCTACAGAAAAGTTCTACCTTTTGTTTTAAATCTTCTGCCTGTTAAATCATTGACTGTCCCTATTTACTGTAAGAAAAGAAGAATGTTTCTTACTTATCTGAAATATAATTTTCACAATTTTATGAATCCTTCATATTCTCTCACATATTTTAAGATTTAGAAGCTTTAGTCTCAAATATATTCCTCTCCCTATAGATGTTTTCATATCTGTTCCCATCCTTTTTTCTTTCTCTGTACTAATTCTTATGTGGTCATACCTACCTTGACGTAGAGTATCAGAATACTAATGTGGTTCAGGAATTAGGTCACAAAGAAACTGCATTTAACTTGGAAATGTTTAATTTTTGTTAAAGATACTTAGATTAATTCAGCGTCAGGGTTTCAAAATGATGAGAATTTATTGTATTTCATTCAGAACATCTAAAATGTAAACCTTAAAACAGTGTAAAAGTTTGTGGGATAAAAATATTTATTGAAATTGATGCAATTATTTGAGTAGGCTTTTTTAAACTCAGAGTTCTGAGAATGTTACCTGCTGAAGGCTCATTTTCAAAGCTCTAGATTACTGCATTTATTTTTTTTTTTTTCACTTGCATGACCTACTGTATGCAGGAAAAAGAAACATACACTAAGCATACATGAATGACTTATTTTCTTTTTTATGTCATGACCAGGAAAATGGGGGTTGTGACCAGTCAGCTACATACTGGATGGCATACAATTATTCCAAATTGTTCTGACACAGATTTGACATTGTGTCAATCCTTAACAGAAATAAATTACTTTAGCAGACTCAGAGGAAGCTTAATGGTTTGCTTTAGTTACTGGTTCATTTTACAATTTGTACTCTAAATCATCTAAAGTGATTTTCACAGACAAAACAAATGGACAGTGATTAAAAAAAAAAAAAAAACAAAAAAAAAACCACAACCACAGCATCTGAAGTTCTGATTAGTCTGTAGGCCATACATAAGCAATGTTTTATCTTGTTGCCAGGATGTATTCATGAATGCAAAGGGTTTCATTCATGTATTCAAAATATTACACTTTTGGCTGTTACAGCCTGAGACATAAAAGAAGAAATTATGAATGTATATAGTTTACTCCACATACAAAGCACAATAATGGTTTGCATCCAGAAACAAGAAACAAGAGTGATTTGAAATTATCTCTGCAGGAACTAATGCTCTACCACAGCCTGTCATTTTGCTGAATAAAGTAAGCAGGGATCATGACAAGGACGCAGAACATGTGGCAAGTATGAAGTTTTCATTACTCTGGAATGAATTCCTGATTTGGTTTTAGGTTATTTTTTGGTTTGTGGGTCGGTCACCAGGAGGTTTTTCCCTACCTTGTTTTGAGGTTTGTGTTATCCTGTGCTTTATTTCCCCCACTGTACAATTTATGCAAATGCAGCTGTTTCAGCCTTACTTGTGAGATTTGCCAGTTCAATCACTGATGTTTCAGCCAAGACAAGAGCCATCAGTCTCCTTCACTCTTCCACCAATTGCCATCCTAACACAATAGTAAATGACATCAAAACAAATGCAGCATTCTGCTGGAGTAAGCACACTGACAGTGTTCCCTGTTAAAGCATCAAGCCATCTTCCTATTTATAATTTTTCCAGAAACTGTTCAGTCAGACTTCTGATTTTTTTGCATTTGTTTGTTTTTGTTACTGAGTATGCATTAAGTATTCATGACTAAAATGCCCTAGATCTAGACTATTATTTATCTGGTTTATACAAAATAGCTACAAATAAGCAATATTAGAAGCACTCTGGGCCACTGTGTCCCCAGAGGGTTAAATAGGGCCATGGAAGCCAAAACCACAGCAGCCAGTAAATCTTTGTCCCGGAGGGATGGTGAAAAACCTGACTACCATGTAAGGATTCATGAGGATTGTTTTTCAGTTTGTTTCTGAAAGTTGGTAAGACTTCGGGAAAGAATATAATATATTCCTGTTTCTGTTGAGAAGAATTGATATAAAAAGCCCATCCAATGTCTGACTGCTCATTTGAAAACTTCTGATGCATAAGAGAATAACTTAAAATATAAATAATGTAAATAATGATTTCCAAATAAGAAAAGGAAAAGCTTTTTGCCCCAAATGACAGGCACTGAAGAAGATTGCCCTCTACCTCTTTGGAGCGTTTCAAGAGAAGCCTGGATGAAGCCTTCAATGACCTTAGCTCACCTCAGAGCCAAGTCTGCTTTCAGGAGCAGGTTGGACTAAACAGCTCTCAAGTTCCTTCCCACACTGAATTATCCTGATTATAAGATTCTATCATTCTGTCTTGCTTTCCTTCTAACCTAGTTATGTAGACATATACATCACATACTGAATTACATTATGAAACTCTTCATTTACACCTTCATTTGATTTGTATTTCCATGGCTTTGACACTTTAAAATCAGATTCTCCCTTTAATAAGGACTGTCTATTTATTATCAATATTAAAAAGTAACTAAATGCGTGCGATTAAAAAATAAAAAAGAAACAAAAACACAGACTTCAAAGGTTTTTACTGTTAATTAAAATTCTCCTCTTGTAATACATGGCTACATACATCTACTCTGCATGAAATTTTAGAGACGTTTGTGCACTACACTTTGAAGTACAACCTAAGAAATGAATGCAGGAAAAAAAATCACTAGAACAGGGTACCTTGGAAGGGCCCCCTCTTTCTTCAGACACACAGCAACAAATAGTACAAAACAAGACAGAGAAGCCTCCATCTCAGTTGTCAAATATGTGCTTTGATGTCTTTTTCCTGTCTTAGATTCAAATCACTTCCATGTTTCAGTAAGAATTTTGAGAGTACCAGATGTAAATTTAGTATTTTTCAAAGGATGGTTACCAAATGGTAATCACACAACAGAGCAACAAAAACATCCATTAACCTCCACAGCTACTGTAATAAACTCCCCTTCTAACTCTACCCCTGGGACTGACCCTAGACACTGTGAAATGCACTGTGATGCTTGGACTGCTCTGTATG
The DNA here is from genome assembly GCA_033558465.1 of Alcedo atthis. NCBI lineage: Eukaryota > Metazoa > Chordata > Aves > Coraciiformes > Alcedinidae > Alcedo > Alcedo atthis. The sequence continues at coordinate 12,113 of WYEA01014306.1, read as the reverse complement.
ACCTCATGGAAATGCCTCTTAGAATATCAAACCAGAAAGGCAAACACTAAAAGACACAAATACGTAGTTTCTATGGAAAACTTTTGCTGCCAAGAAAGCAAAGCACTCAATTTCTGTTCTCAGTCCTTCCGAAAAAGAGGATGAAAACTATAATGCACAAAGCATGGATTATCAAAGACTCAAACCAGAATGTATTTTTATCATTAATATTTCTCCTGCTCCTGACTGTGTGTTTACCTTGTTCTACAGTTACACATTACCTGTTGGCTTCTGTTCCCTGTTTTAGGGGTGGGACCTGGGCATTCCAAACTTTCTTTTTTGGATTATTTTTTGGCCTGTTTTTTTTTTTTTTCAGCTAACCCAATAGAAAAACACCCCAAAACTATCCACTATCAGTAAACAATTACTATGCTAATCACCTTTTAGCAGGTTTTTATGAATGTGCTTTGTTTACCATACTAATTAAATTTATTTTTTCATCTCTTTGGCTACAAATACACCATTCTGCTGAAGGCTTATTTCCTGTGTTAGGCAGCATCAATTTTCCACCATTCTTTAATTTTTAACTCAACTGTATCAGACCACAAAGCATCTATCATCAGGGGCATTTAACATCCCTGTTAGGATCCCATTACTCACACACATTACTTGCCCGAGTCCTTCCTCTCAGCATTAAACACAGATATAAAATCTCTGTATAACAAGTAATGAAAAAACAGTAATTATATCTAAGGCAGTGTCAACAGCCTTCATTAATAAAAAGGAAATAATTAGACTAGTCACTTTCTAATTTGAAGCAATTTTTCAAGGTACTTCAAACAATTGCCAGGCCTGGAGTAGAGTTTTCCCCCCCCCCTCCCCACCCATTTTAATCTCTATTTATGAGCATCTCTGCTTCTTGTCTTTTCTGTTTTGGTGGTTTTTCTCCTTCTACATGTTATTCTTTTCATCGATACTTGTACTTCTGACGTGTGATTGTATATCCCTGTGATGCCACGTTTATGTCAGGCAGATGTATTCCTCTGTAGCCTTTCCTATGAGCATCATTTGTTCATGTACATTGAAAATCTAAACTATTGAGACACTGGATGGCTGCATATATCAACTGCTTTCTTAGGAAGATATGATCTGAGACCCTATTACGTATGTCTCTTGTAGGTTACTCATCAACAACAGTATAATTAATTCACATTAGATGTCTACATGGTAACTTTTATAGTCAGCTCAGTTAAATAGAAATTAACCCTCAGATGGCACATTTTCCTTCCCCTCCACACCCTCCAAAAAAGCCCCAAACCTTTTCTATAATAACTATCATCTGTCTACATGGCCTCACTTTATGTTAGTTGATGTATTCTTATTTACACTAGTTGATGTATTCTTCATTAATATTGCTTTCAAGTTCTGCAAAACACTGAACATTTAACATTTTGTTCTTTCACAGAACTGGTAAAATGGGATCAAAAGTCAAGAAATACTAATTTTGAAGATCATTAAATCTCAAATGAGAGCAAAGGCATAGAAAATGGCACATAAGATGCCACCTATATTTTAGGAAAAGTATCACTGAAGAATATCACAGTGAAAGACTTTGTATATTTATTTTTTCTTTTGTCTTCTATTGCTAAAACCAATTGTCCCAGGAAATGATCCTGATTTTTGTCATTGTTGTTGTTTTTGTAATAGCCAAGCTCTCCAAACATCTAGAAGGACAAATGGTCAACTAATTTTTCAACAACAGCTAAATTAAGATGGTAATCAGCAGTAGAAGATAAGAGATTTAATGTTGTGAAATACACATTTTCCATCCTCAATCTCATCAGGAGACTGCTCTAAGTACTTCTCATTGAATATTCTGGGAAGGAGATTCTACCAATTTCTCTACACAATTTCACTAGTCTTAACAATTGCCCTACCAATTCAGACTGGAATCCCTGCTGCAATCCAGGACACCCCTGTCAATGCAGCCTAAAGAATCATTCTGGTTTTCTGCTCAGCGGCTATTAAATACTCCATTAAAAGTGATCATCATCAAAATAAAGAGACTGAAACATTCCAAAGTATCCTAGAGACAAGCATTGGAAAACTCTTACGTGCCAGATATTCTCAAAGTATATTTAACTCTGAACTGCCACAGGCTAAATAAATCCCCCATGGCTACTTCTTTCACCAATGGGTGTCTCAAATCCTAACTCTTCACTTAAGCAAAATGAAACATTTAATTCGAACTCATTTTTTTTCAGGTTTTTTGCTTTGTTGATAAAAATTTGTTTCCTCAAACTAATCATTATCTCTTTCAAATTTCAAAAGCCACCTTCATTCAATTCAAGTGACCAAACACCAGAATTGGCCCTTGACATCAGACAACAAAAAACCTGAAGGGCATCTATGCAGTTTTCTCTCACTTAAATGAAATGCCTTATGAAGATTAAGAAAATACTTGGCATAACTGACTGCTAGATTAAGGAAAATTAGCACTTTATGAAGAATTCCAAGCCCTGTCTTGTGGGCAACCCTAAACTATCTACTTGATTTATATTTCTAGATCTTTGTTTTACTTAGAACTAAAAACTAGGGGGATTTTGTTATACAGAAGATGTGCAGAAGAAATGTTTGAAGGTTTTGGTTTTTTAAAAATCAATGTGTAATATATAAGAATGATTACATAATACTACATACTATCCAGATCAACTGATACATTTTTAGTAATTTTACAAATTATGTCCTATGTGTTTTCCAGACTGAAAGATCAAGAGCCTGGCTTTAGTTTTAGATGAATACTTCTATGTAGACTTTAGAAACTAAGATATCTTGAACTAAACCTCAAGCTATAGTCAAAGGGGATAATAAAGTATTACCAGTGTAAATCTAATTAACAAACTGTTGTTAATTAAGCTTTCCAAATCCATTTTTTCCTAACATATGGGGGGGGATAGTTTTGCATAATTAAATAAATCAATCTAATTTAGTGAATATAAATGACAAGCTAAAAAAAGCCTATGCTCTCAATCTGCTTCTCTACATGAGCAATTAAAAAGTTACAATGCTAATTTAATATGTTTTGTAAACAGATGAGAACTTCCATGTATCATTTAAATATAACCGAATACTTCTGCAGGAAAAAAAAAATAGGTTGAAGCTCATGTCTGAATACTTAAACCAGATTCAAGAGTAATAGAATGCACATTTAGCTATTCAAGTGATTCATACTGTCTGCATGTCATTGGTGTTACCTCACTAATAATTATTATAAATTATTGTTTAAAAACTATTTTATCTGACAGCTAGTTCAAAAGATTTGTTTAACAGCTTGAAAATCTCAATGGCAATTAAGTAATATTCTAATGCAGGTAATTAATTATGTAGGTGGCAATATGAATTAACTCAAATTATAAAATACTCTTTCCTAAAGCTGAGACGTAGTGTATAGACTTCTACTATACCCTGAAGTAGTAAGGAATATTACCTATAAACATCACTTGTAGAACCAGAGATTGATGATTCCAAACCAATGTAATTATCTAATTTGTGATATTTTCTTATAAAATTAAAATTTCGTTTATTTAGTTTATGCTATGTTTGGTTGGGTTTCTGTATTGATAATAAGAGAACAAGACTACTGACTTTAATGTTGCTATTCAACCTCCTGTTCTATCATCTGTTGTTGAAATGTTTGTGTTGTGCAGAACCCTCAATAATGCTTTTTTAAACCAGTCTCTTTTTTTGAGAGCCGAGTACATTTAAATTTATATAACAAACACAAGGATTTGCCATATTTACATATTTGAGTACTTTGATGCTGTTACCGTAAAACTACCAAGCCAGAAAGATGCTTTTTTTTTTCTACTTAACTGAACCTGATCATGAAAGAGATTGTTTACTATTTTTTTCTGTTTGACACAACACATCTACAATGAGATGAAGAATTGCAGACGTTGTTACTATTACCAAGTTAACAAACAAATAGAAATTCCTCTACATTTTTGCATAAAAATCAAGCCAAATATATTTGGTATAAAACCCAAGCCAAAAGTACTACTACTCAGCTCAGGGTGTTGTATCTCACAGATCAGGATGGAAATTTCTTGATGAGTTCAACAGTAGCCATACCCCCAGCACATTATATGAGACCATGTACACAGCTCTCCATACAGAAACTCCTCCAGAGAGAATCTCTCACCAACAGGTGAGGCCAATGCCATTTTTCCCAGCTCTGTGCTGAAAGGACTCCATACCATCCACTTTCTGACATTACAGAAACCCCCCGAGGGCTCCACCAATCCGTACCAGTACAACAGCACATTCCATGCTGTTCCTAAATAGGAAATACATTTTAAATAGAATAATGGTTAGAGTGGTTAGACCTACAGACAATGAGGTGAATGAGCTTACAGTGACTTTCATCTTGATATTTTCATCTTGGAATATATGTAGAAATTATTTTACAGCTACAATTTAAATATCAACATTTACACCATAGAAAGAATACTGTTTTCACCAATATTATCTATTGGCTTAAGGAAAAGTAACCAAAGTTAGCCTTCCTCATCTCATCATCTGTTTTGGGTTTTTTTTTACCACATTAAAATTGTAATAGTTGACTTACCATATTGTGGGTGGTTCAGAACCTTCTACTTCCAAGTAATCATATTTTTCTTCCATTTGGAAATCTGTAAATATGAGCGAGATAGTATCCCCAGGCTCTGCCACAATTGTCCATGTGCAATCTGCATTATTATGATATTCATTAGGAAAGTTGGGGCTTGAGATGATGCCACTGGATCCTCTCATAGTTCCTCCACATGCATCCTCAGCTGTTACAAAAGAAAAAAAAAGAAAAAAATAAGTAATCAGAATCACCCTGTACAAATCACAGAATCATTATGGTTGGAAAAAACCTCCAAGATCATAAAGTCCAACCACCTACCTAACCTTATCATGAGTGCTAAAATCAAATGTGTACTTTGCTCTTTCTTGAGAATACAACAGTTGCTTAATGTTTTCTTTAACATGTTAGACTTGGAATACTGCTGCAAAGATAAGGTGTTAACAAGTACCTGCTTCAGATTTCAATTAGATGCACCTATTTTTACAATCCAGTATTTATTGTTTTGATTAGCATTGTTTAGTTCATTTAACAAGAGCATACAAACATCTCATTATTTCCTCTTTTGCTTTAGCAAAAATATTTTCATAAAGAAAGCTGATTTACTCTCTAACACATGCAGGCTCACATATGATGAGAGGCAATCACATACTGAGAGAAACATGAGAATCCTACCATTTTAAACTGACCACATTAACACTGTTTTAGTGAACATCTAGTGAACTTTAAGCTTGTTCTCCAAAAAACAGCTGACCAGCTGACAAACCAAAGACATTTTGGGTGATTTCCCAAGTGTCAGATGTAAGACACTCTCACAACTGAAATACTTACATCAGAGTCATTGTAATTTAAATTGTAATTGATCATGTATTTCAAATAGAAACATACAAATACTTTTTTCATGATATGTGAATAATCATTAAAGTATTTGACCCGCCACCACAAAAATTTATTGGTTGTGACTACACCAATAAAACCCTGAGATGGAAGAAGGTTCAGAGGAGACAGACAAGGATGATGTGTGGGGCGTAATGCAGGGTGTGACTGAGCACAGCTGTAGCAAAGCATCTGGCTTTTACCTCAATATCAAAAGGACAAAAGGGTGCTTTCTTTTGGATAAGCAGCCATCAGCAGTTGAGGGCATTAACTGTGGGTGGAAACGTTTCTCCCCAAGTTCATTTAGAACACGAGTGTCTCCCACAGTTAGCCAGAGCAGTATGCTGGGGAGTGACTATTTGGCTCAGGGCAACATTGTGTACAAAAACTAGACAACTAATAAAAAAGCTGTAAACACAGCAATGGGCTTGAGCTGCCTTCAACTTCTGCATCCCTTCCTGTGACTGGGGATACCCAGTGCTGTGATGGTTATCATATTGTAGATAGCATAATGGGAACCATATCAATATTGTGGTAGCAAAATCTCAGTCACCAG